>JAQIWN010000279.1:0-39637 GCA_034699025.1 Entomobrya cf. arborea Gr-Col-00668
TTTTTAAAATGTGAAGGAATTCGTCAACCTAATAATTTCTATGATTCCGGAGTTTCGACCAACCTCCTTCCACTCTGATTGTTTCTAGTGGGTCATGCTGTTGGCGAAGATCGAGGCCCTTGGCCAGACCGAACCACCTACAACTACAAAAAAGTATAAAAAACAACATATACAAATAAAGTATGTATCAGGGACAAACAAAATGGGAAAATCGATACGAAGGTCATGTCAAAAATAGCACAAGTCCCTTTTTACGTGAACCAAACAGGTAGGCATGTATTATTCTTACAAAAACTGAATCAAACAATGGTCCAGCAACAAGCAGTTTTACAACTAATGAAAAAAACAATGAATGTATACTTTTTCATAAATTTTATCTATATTCTCACCAGCATCTAGCATTTAGGACACACACAAATTCAAAAGCAAGCACAATCATTTCAAAAAGCCGTCAATCGACATTTCTAGCTTCGCTTTTCTTAGAAAATTTATCCAAGAATAAAAAATGAGATGGTAAAAAGATAATGTGTGGCATTGTTTGTGTGTGTACAAGTAATAAATTTGTATCATCACACAAAAGCGGCGGGCGGGTTGATAAGTTAACGCTCAAAGCGATGAAACGCAGCAGAGAAATGAGTTGTGAACGTATTTGAGCGCTTACACATATACACTTTGGGCATCACGGGCCCCCAACTAACCACAACCACCAAAGTCGTCTTCTATTTTTTTTATCCAAGATAAATAATTGCAGTCTAACAGAGAAACTCTGTTTTGTTTTCTGCATGTGTCTATTACACTTATGATATGCAAACACAAAGATCATACAACAAATTACAACAATTGCAAGCTTGATCCTCCGATCATACCAGTGATCATGATCATTTATAGCAGAACTCGCATCTATTGCATCGCCCTCGAGTTTCTATTTTTGATTGGCATTTATTGTGCCATTTGTTGTAGTTTATTAGCATTTCTTTAAAAAGTTTGATTCACCTGTCATCATGCATGATTATGTGTACAATAGAATAAAACGAAGCGAAAGACATGGTGTGGCACAAGTATGTACATGTGGTCGTAATATTTTATATAAATACACATGTATATGTTTAAGACTGTAATGATGTAAAAAAACTCTTTCTCTATCTATCTGCCATGTCATTATACAAACACACTACACACATCCAGTAATGATCAGCATTTTATGATGTAAAGCTCAAAGGTTAGAAACAGTTGATTGCCTCTTCACTTCAATTTCAATATGTTCATATATTATTTACCTTATTATTATCATCATCATCACTATTATCATTGATACTAAGGAAGAAAATAATAGTTATTCTTTGTTTCTTCATTTTTGTGTATTTTATCGATTTTTTATTGTAAAAGTGTATACAACAATCTATTAAAATGATATTCACAAAAGATATGACGTGACCTACTAGCTGAATGGTATTTTTTGTGAATTTTCTTTCAATAATTTCACCCAGCATGCCTGTTTCATGTAATGTTTTACATTTTGCAGCGCATTTTCTTCATTTTTTCCTCTTTTTTTACAATAATTCCACAGCCCTCTTATCACAATAATCGTATCCACTTATATTATTTATTAACTAACCTATCCGTTTTTTTTACGAGAGTCTTCAATTCAAAGTAATTGAAAGGAATGACAATAAACTTTAACTGTTAACCTGTGTTGAGTATAGCTAAGCAAATGAAAAGAAAAAGAACCATTCGAAGAAATCGTTTTCTTTATAAAAATCATTTTGAAATAGTTCCGTCCTCATTTCAATAAATTTAGGAATAATTCCCTAAGGCAATAATTGTATTAGCGGTTCTAGTGTATAGATGGTGATGATATGATATGATAATGAAGGATTATATTAGTCTAGGGTTCTCCTTCTTTGCTCTGTACACCAGACAATTTCTTTGGAAAGAAGGTTTTTCAGTTGAATCTTAATTTCCGCACCAATTTTCCTGCTTAAAATGTACGGATCATCAACACCACCAACATTTTATCCTTTTTACATGTTTTAAAAACTCGACTAGACTTTACGTCTCTATAGCAGCCTTTCATCTTGTGCATCCATCCGTCCATTCACGAAAAAGTTGAACCTACTCACTCAAAACATCACATTTGAAAAAAAAAATTTACCATGAAAGCGTACCGAGACGAGAGAGAATAGAAGGTACTTACCGTCATACTTGCCTTGAAGACACCAAAAATAAGTTTTTTTATTCCTCCCAAACGAAACGAAGACTTACGAATATTACGCTTGATTGCAATATACAAACCTGCGGAATTCACCAGTGCCATTAATACTCCCACTGCAGGTGGTATGGTCAGATCAGACATGATGCCATGCATATCACCACCACAACTTACATTAATGCTATAATGTTACTATTATCCTCATACTCATCATCATCCTAGTAACTTTTTTGCCATCAAGATTATGATGATCATCGTCCTCGTCATTATCATCACCATCATCATTATTATTATTATCATTATGAGTTTTTTCTAACTACTTTCTACCCTACGTTTGTGGTCTGATGATTTCAACTAATTTTATTGTGCTTCGAGTCCTATATGCTGTTATGATGATGACGAGGACTAGTATTAGTAGGTATCATCATTTATTTCTAATGCTGGTCTCACCTTCTTCCATGCTTGCTTACACGGGTACGAATTTTTTCAGTCCATTTTAAATATAAAACGACTCTGCAAAATAATACAATTGTCTTCCCATTTTCATGATTGCCCAAAGTCATCAATGGTAAAGTAAACGAGGAAAACACACTTTCGCACAAGGATAGTTCAAACCAAAGGTTTCTTTGGTACACTACTCTACAAATGTGTGACAGACGAGACTGGGAGATAAAAATCGAGTCGCCTTTAGAAAAAGTTTTTTTTCAGATTCAAAAGGTTCAAAGTACAACAATTTGTTGAATATTTTGTACAAATTTGAATTTTATTTTGTACTAATTATTGGGTGTCTCATAGCATTTGTGAAATTAGAGGAAAAAAGGTGCTGAAAATCTTATGGAAATATGCTAAAAACTTATTTTTAACTGGAGGGCTTCTGATTGTGGCCTCATCATTCTCCTCACATTATTCATAATATGCATCTTGTAGTGTGGAGAACCGAGTTATATTGAATTGAGAAAATTCTGAATGGCTTTAGTAGTACTTCAAGTGTTTTAGCTTGGGGAAAAATGCACGAAAACAATATTGTGCAACAGCAAAATTGAAATAATCGAGCATTATGTTTTCCGAAAATCAAATTTAGGGAACGGTATAAACCTGTGTATTAGTCAGCGGTACAATGATTCTTGGTTACTGGTAATTTTGAACTGCAGAGTTGGTTTGTGGTAGAATTCAAAGTTGAAGTTCATTATACTGTTTTACTTAAAACAAAACATAATGTTTTATTACTTGTTTTGAGCAAAATGTATCTAAACTGACGAACAGTGAGTAGAAGGAACACAAAAAAGTCCTCAAGTTCCGTTTTGTTCAGCCAGGAAATAAAATCTTCTAATATCAAGTATCAATATTCCTACTATATGTTGTCATACATTTGTTTGTTGCAAGTACTGAGGCGATTTATGATTTAATTATCAATATTTTTCATAATAATATATGATTACTATAGTTTGATGATAAACGCGATTTAATTTCATGTAGTGCATTTTGTATTGAAAGGGATCTAGATCATTCGGGTTTTAGTGGCAGTTATGTTATGATACTTCAGGCATCTTTTGGTGCTTTTAAATTATATTTTAAAGTGAAGTTTGATGTTACACAATTATTGTAAATTATTTCTCATTTTGGAGCACGTGCGCATTCTCAACAATTTCACCAACGGCTATACAAGGATAACGCTTAATTTTCAAAAATATATATACAATATACATATATATTACTATTAGACTTTAACAGAGAGATCGCTTATTTCATCTTTAAAACATTTTTACTGACACACAAATAGTTTAATTCTGGTATAATTCATAGAGAAAGTACAAGTTTGCAGAAGAGCCGTCAAAAGTATAATTGTTTTGAAATGTTCACGTTGCTAAAAACATTGAAGTTTCTTTCTTAGAGCATAAAACACAATAAATTGGCAGAAACAAAGATTTTTTTATCCTTAGCAAACAAATAAATTCAAAGTACAAACTTCAAAATAACAATGTTTAATAATAGGACAGAAAATATGGTCATGTTTTATGATAATGAAAAATGTACATGAATATTTTTGACTGCTGACACAAAGCAATTTTTCAATCTTACATTCTAATAATATTCGTCTGATATAAAATAATTATAACTTGAGCATGCAAAGAAAAAGTAAAGCTCATAAGAGAAAGCTATCTGATTTAGCAAAAACATGCTAGCAAAGTAAATAAATAAACAAGCAGAATATTTCCTAAATACATTGTGACTTGATTAAACCTCAAAAAACACATTTTTATGAAATTTCCTTAAATGGATTTAGCATTACAGCTTCATCTTCTTGAAATACGTTCAAGCAATTGTGCTAAAAGAACAAACATCTTGATTACTATACACTATAAGAGTAAAAATGGAATATTTCATTTTTTAATGGGAATCTTAAGAAAATCTCTAAAAGGAAGGAAATGAATAACGCTATTTATTTCGAAAAAACTACGTCATGGAAAACACAAAGAGAAGCATATATTCCTAAATGTACACTTTTCATGTGTACTCTGGTAGTAAAATCACTTTAAAATTGGATGCAAGTATTAAATATATTATACTATTACTATTACATTTATTTTAATTTATTATTTATAATGATTATCATCTCAAGTGTTTGCAGGATTTTTTGTGCATTTTAAAGTATATTATTGTTGTTGCACACTATTGTCTAGTACGCAAAATGATGAAATACTTCCAACTAGCAAAGAATTTGTAGAAAAAAATAAGTTAATATTATATTGGATGTAAAATAACAAATACACAAAGTTTAAAGTCGTTAATGTTAATGGAGAAGGAGCAGAAAATTCATTGCATTTCATAAAACACATTTTTATAGAAAAATTCATGTACAATTGTATTTTATTATCCTACTACTGCCGTTCCATACAAAACGTACATTATGTTTGTAAGTTGTAAGTATGCAAGTATACCCTCTCAGCCTACTGATGATTTAGGTTGGACATAAAAATTACTGATAGGAATCAAAAGACGTAACAAGAAAAAGATCTAATGTTCTTGTGTCTTGTATCAGAGACTTAAACTTTTTGCTACTTTTGGTGATGCGGGTCGAGTAGGACCAGTACTTCTAATACTACTTCTTCTCTTGGTGATGATGATGAGGCTATAGTCATTCTTCACGCAGCATAGAATATCATTATAATAATTATTATTAGATAGTGAATACTGTAAGCTTATACCAATAACAATAAGTTACGTAGAAAAGTTATTCTTAGAAGAACAACGTAGGACAGAAGTAGTGGCAAAGATCATCTTATTAAGAACATAATGTAGATACGCGGAGTTTAGGTGCAATAATAATAACAATACGGATTAAGATAACAAGTTTAAAAGGGTTTTAACCTGAAAAATAATGAGTCCAAACTAATGCTCCTAAAAATATATTATTTACACGGGAAAAGTTTTAGTCATTTATGTTTAAGGTTGTGTGTATTAACAAGTAAATCGAGAGGTTTTAAAATGTATTTCCTCACTTAAGTAGCCCGAACTTTTAAAAGTTACTTTTTATGTAATTAATGTAGTACGGTGGCCACTGAGATGATGTAAAGGACGGTTTTTCATGGTAATAATAATGATATTTTTGTAATTTAACGATGATGATGGTGAGGCAGTAAAGTACAGGAAATTCATTTTGCAAGATTGTTGCAACTGATAATTGTTTACATTTAAGCAGCTAAAAATCCCCGAACTTTGCTTACTTTTGACTCTTAAAAGTCTCGGGTCAGTAAAGATTATCTGTGGAAAATTTTCCTTGTATAAAAGTGTTCATGTAACATACTTCTAGCTTTGTAAAGAGTACAAGTTTGCATGCTGCTATGTTGATCATGATAAGATAATCAGATTTTGAAAAATGGAGTCAAATAATGAATATGTAAAATGTCATTTCGTACACGTTCTGCAAAAAAATTATATCTTCATTTTATTACATCCCTGGACTTTTTTATGTGCAATTTATCAAAAAGAGCATTTTTGTTAGTGATAAACTTGCAATTAAGCATATTATTATATTGTTCTGGAAGCTGTCAAAACGAATTCTGTGAAACAAGCAAACATCATAAAGTGGCTAGATTAGCTCGGTGAAAGAGACAGAAAGATATGGAAACGTTGATAATGCAAATGCTGATGATGTAGAGTGTAGAGACTCGGGGTGAAAGGAGTACAAAAACTGTACACGTGTCAAACAGGGCATTG
The DNA here is from genome assembly GCA_034699025.1 of Entomobrya cf. arborea Gr-Col-00668. Taxonomy (NCBI): domain Eukaryota; kingdom Metazoa; phylum Arthropoda; class Collembola; order Entomobryomorpha; family Entomobryidae; genus Entomobrya; species Entomobrya cf. arborea Gr-Col-00668. The sequence continues at coordinate 6,428 of JAQIWN010000279.1, forward strand.
TGAGACTCTTTGGGAGGTTTTGAAAGCTTACATACCCAGTACCCATTAAATTCATATTCCATTTTTAATATTACACGGATTTTAATATCTATGATGTTCTTTAGATGTTAGTGTAATTTTAGTTTTATTGTTAATATTACACTTTCATCCATCATCATATCACCACCACCACAAAAATTTTACATCGATTTTATGCTTCCATGCGCGCAAATTTGTGCACGACTAAAGCATAAACTAGTGTATCAATCATGTTCTTCCATTAGAATACCTTGTTGTTTTAATTCTTATATCTATTCGTAATTTTTTTAGAACAGGATGCTCCTGTTTGCTATACAAATTATTGTTATTTTTTACATTTTGCGTTAAAAGTGGTGTTACGTCATTCATTCATTCGAATGTGCGTGGTTACAAATATTGTAATACTATACTTTAGTTTTTGTTGAGTTCCATCATATTATCATCTGCTCAGACATGCATATAGGCTTGCAGGTTACATGTATGTCTGTTTAAATAATTAACTTTACAACAAAAATACCCAGAGCAGAACCACTGAACATTGTTACCTTAGGTGGTATGGTAAGTAAATATACCATGTGCAAAAAAAATCACCTCAAACAACTTGTTTCTTTTGCTCTATCCTACCATCCAAGAAGATTGTTTTTTTTAGAAAAAATGTTAAAACAAAAGTACTATATTTAGTTGTAAAATAATGTATCATGCTGCCAATTTTTTAAAATAAAAATTAGAAACAAAACGGTTTCTTGTTAACTTTAATTTAATGGCCATAATCAAATAGAAGAACAGAATATAATATTATGATTTTTCTGTTTCTCTCTACAAAATAGGGTTTTTAATTTTTCAACAAAAATACTACAAGTTTTTAAATTTGATAATACTAAATGGCGAAAATTAGTAAGAATGACTTGATTCACTATCATAGCATGACATCAGCATCACTACATAATTAATCTAATGGGTAAAAAAATGAAGTAGCTAAAAAGAAAGTAGAGTAGACCAGGCAGGCTAGAAAAAGCAAAATCATGTCTTGATAATGATGCTGTATTTTTATGTGCTTATTGGGGGGTAGGGTAAGGTAAGTTGAACACATTGAGATGATAATGACCTAGAGATCCTAAAGTATTCTTGTGGTATTTTCCCTGCCACGGCCCTTTGTATTTTACATCCCATGTGGAACTTGTGTGAAAAATAAACCTTAAGAAGATATGCAAACTTATTGCGTTGGTAGTAGCAGAATTTACTTGCACCCACCACTCTCTGCCGTTAAAAAACGGTGTACTGAACCTAGTACTAAAAGTAGCTGCACTTGTGCAATTATAGGTATTCCAATCATCCCATCATCATCACAATCGACGTCGTCATCCAACATTTTCCACCCATTAACAATCACAGTATGCAGTACAAATAGGATCATTATCCTATTTGATCCTCTCTAAGCTTAAATTATACATTATACCTTGTAGTATATAATGTAATATACTTATCAAACCAAAAAAAAACGGACCGAATATTATAGATACAATATAGCACGTGCGTCTTATAACAAAAAAAAGTTTTCTCCCTTCCAATCCAAGTAGTAAGTTGATGATATAGCGGCAAAAATACATAGAAAAAAACAGGGAGACGGCGATCAATCTGTGCATTCTGAAACCGGAAAAAAATTGGTTATTGTACGATGATGATGACGATGAGATGAACACGATGGTAGTAGCTGGTGAGTTCTTTTCTTCTTTGCGTTTGCCGATGATATGCATGCACTAGTTTGGGATGATGATGATTATGTTGTCTTGATGGCTATGGTGTTTTTTTCTCATCGTGTGACAAAAACTCTTTTTGAGAACATAAGAATAGGAACGAAGGTTGGTAGAATGCACCAGCTACTAATGTACGTATTATTATGAGAATGTAGAGTAGCTTGTTGTAGTGGAAGGCGTCGTCCACGTTTTTTACGGTAGGAAAAAATATGTTTTTTTTTTCATCTTCCGCTTATTCCAATATATTCTCGGTTCTTGTGCTAGTTGAGTTGCTGTCCCAGTTGGGAAAGAGGATGGAATGGAGAATGTAGGTATTTTTACGTGAGATTGTTGGTGATGATGATATGATGGTGTGGTGTGTGTGGGAGAGAGAGAGTGAAGAGTGAGTAAAGTAAGTGGAGACCCATTATGAGGATTATTGGCTGATGATGTTATAAAAAGGGTAAGTGAGTAAAACCTAAGAGTTCATCAATCATATTACGCGTACTTTTGCTACTATGTAAGCAATCCCGAGGAAGCAAAGTCTTTATAACTTGGTTACCCATTTTTCTTCTTATTTACTCTTCCTTGTTGAGTTTGAGTATCGCCTTTCTACTGTACAATATTGCATTTCTCAGACAGTCAGTTTGTGTGCCTAAGAGAGAGAGAGAGAGAGTAAGAGGTGCATTCTTATATATCAGCTGGGTGATGACAAGATAACGATGATGATGTTGTTGTTGATGATGACGATGCGTTCGCCATCAAAAAAAAAAGAAAAAAAGCCGCATTTCCCCTTCCATTATCTTCATCTTTTTGGACTGTAAACTAACATTAACATTTAATCCTAAAATGCACGAGTTTCATAAACAAATATTTCGATAAGATTTAATCATATCACAAATAGATCATGTAGCTCTTATAATTTTCCATTTTCTCATATCGCCCCAACGGAACATTCGAAGAGAAATACAAAAGTGATCGTGATCATCCAAATACACTACACGATGAAAGCAACACAAGCTTTACGCGTCGATAAAAAAATACCACTTGAATTAAGTGCAGTGAAGAGCACTTGCTTACGTACTTGAGTGAAGTCGCATTGTCATCTTAATTCACATAGATTATTTTTTTAAATCAAGCCTGTTTGTGTACAAATACTGTAAAGAAACTAAGGGATATTAATATTGCATATTTCTCTGCAGTGATAATTATTTTTACAAACTTTTTAATATTTATCTAATTAACTTATCAGCTACTTGACTTTTCATTTGTAGAACATTTTGACTATTTGCTGTTTCGGTTCGGACATAGTTTTTCAGCAAAAAAAGGAATGCATATAGATAAGTATTCATTTGTGAAATTGTAAGCTTGGTAAATAAGTGAAGCCAAATGGAAAGCGGAAGGCACAACGGGTGGTAGTGGCGGTGGTGGTGGCTATTTTTTTACAGGTCTTATTGTAAGCTTGTGACGTAATAGTAATACAAGCTTCAGTGTATGAGTATACTTATGGGTATGTGTATGCACGGCAGACTGAAAATAATTTTTTCGCTGTGTTCCATGATGAGACCCTAGCACAGAGATAACACGATACTACCACCACCACCACCGATGCTACTGCTGCCACTTCTACTTGCAAGACGATCTAATGCTATGCTACATATTGCTGGGCTGCTGCATGAAGAAAACTTAACGGTTTGAGCTTTTCTCTCATGTGCACAACATCTTTTACTGGTGGTGGTGGTGGTGACTGGATAGAATTGTGGGGCTGATGATGACGATGATGCGATGATCATACATACATTATAGTGCAGGGTATGTTGTCGTAAAGTGGTGGCAGTAGTGGTGGTAGTGATGGAGGTGGTTGTTCTGGTACAAAGTAGGGAAGAAGGATGAGAAAGACAAAGGTTTCTCACAAGATGAAAATGTAGCTTTGCTTTGTATTACAGCAATGAGCATATCAGCAAAAGAATATTGTACTGCTACCACCACAACAAACGGGATGCAACCAACAAACTATTCACATTTAGCAGGAGCATTAGAAAACCTTGTTCTTTTGCTGCAGTACAACAGATTTCAGATTCATTTTTCCCTTTTCCATACAATACGGTTGTGGAGGCCTCTACTCTTTCTCACTTCTTATTGCAGTGCTTTATGTATAAGCATGCATAACATTCTCAGCGGTTTTGCTTTTTGCAGCTCCGTATTCTTTGAGATCGGTTGTACAGTTTTTTTTGTTTTGTGGGTATCATGATAAAAAGTCGGATGGATATCCAGTCCCCTCCTGATTTCTCTTTTGGTCTACATGGGACAAGGAAGTGAGAGACGAAGGAAATAGAAAAAGTCGCGACATTGCAAAACAACAGAAAACATTGTTAGCATTGTCACAGACACAACATCTCCATTTTTACAGAAAAATATATGTACGTTTTATGTACAATTTATTTAGAAAAAAAACTACCCTTCATTTTAACCAATCTTAGTTGTAACAACAACGGCAAAACTATATAGAAATTTTTCTGTCTTGTGTATTGAGCAAACTTACAATTAGATATTCATGTACACATTTAATGTCGTTGAAATAGATAGTTAGATATATATACATCCATACATACCAGCTCATTCCATCACAAAAAACGACGACGACGAAACGAGTGCATCTCCTTATTTTTCGCAGTCACTTCACTCGTTTTCCTATTCTGACTTGATCTGGTTGACTAGCAAAGGAAATAGGAAAAGACAGATATCATTGCCTTGCAAAAGAGCACTCGGTGATGGTACTGGTAATACACTATACAATTTTTCCTCTACCAGCTATCCAGACATACAGACACAAACCTAAGCACACACTTTCCTACAAGCCATCACGAGATTCAGCAGCGTAGCAGTAATTGAAGCTGTGGTGGTGATAAAGCAAAAGTAGAAAGCAGCCCTCTCTCATCCTTCTCATGAGAAAAAAGCAAAGAGAAAAAAACCGACCGACGGCCTGGCCAGGCCATTCTGTGTTTTCACCCTCGTTTTAAGACATAACTACTCTGACAATCTCTTGCTGTTGCAAAAACAGGAAAAAAACACTTTCCCCCAATTTTTGTCTTCGCTTCTTACCAGTCTAAGAAACAAGCCAATCTTATTCAATCTGTAATCACTGAAAGTAAAAATAGCAGTTTTATACATATTCACTTAATCTAAAGAGAAAACAGATCAAGAAAAACAAAATAAATTCTGAGCACCTTCAAGGGAAATTAAACAGGCGTCTTAAGTAAAAAGTTTGTCGAAAAGTAAGTGACAAGTCTTTTTTTTCTGTTAATTTTTTTTGATAGAATATCGACTGATTAGTATTTTTTTCATGTTCTTTACTTTTTTATACCAATTAAAACTATACACAAATAAAATTTTTTTTTGTTGGCTGGTATAATTTTAATCCTAAAATTTTCTGAAGTCATCATTTAAAGTAATATAAGGCATTAGTTGAACAAGAAACAAATTATTATTTTTCTGGTTAACCTCTTTAATGATTATAATAATTTCAAAAGTTTCATTCTTTTTTTAAACGTATTTGAAGTGTAAATAACAGTAAAATAGGAAACAAGATTGAAAAGTCTTTTCGAATACCACTCATTTTGTTTTTTATTTATTTTAAGAAGAAAAAACAAATTTAAAATTTACGTGTAGCAACTAGTCCAAATCTATTAGCCTTCTCATTTACTACTTAATATACCTATTTTTGTATTTCTGTGTTCTTCTTGTGAATCTTTGCAGTTTGAGACAAGCGAAAATTTCAACGTCACTGTATTTTCCCTCTTTCTTCAACTTCACCATTCCTTACAAGATAAGAAAGCAATACTTATGCAAGTCAACCAAGTGGGCATACCACAAGTAGCCAAATAGACATATATAACTCATCAGTGCTATGAAATTACTTAAAGTTTTTCTTCGCTTGTTGGCAATACAAGAATATATGCAAACATTTTACTTACCATTTTTATTCACCACAAAAATCTAATTAACGCCAAGCAGATTTGTAACTGCTGAATACAAAGAAAAGTAAAACTGAAAGACTTACAAAAGCCAACATTCAATTGAGTGATAGTGCTGGTGGTGGAAACACTTTTTTCATTATTGTGAACTTCAAGATAAGAGAGTCGAGTGTTTTGTGCACATACTTATGTGTGCATGTATACCTTATTTTACAGTGACGAAAACGGTGATGGTTGATGTGTGTATGTACAAACGAAATTGTCAGTTGGCAAATGTTGGTGGTTGTGATGGGATGTTGGAAAAGTAACACGCTCTCTCCTCCCTCCCATGTATCTCTAAAAGAAAGCAAAGAACGACGGAAACTAATACATTCCATATTTAATTTTTCTCGTTTTTCCTTTTCCAAAGTACTTTTTTCTTAAATAAATTAAAAAGTGGGGGAAAAAATCACAAAAACTACACGAACGTAATTTTATAAAGGTTGATAAAAAAAGTCCATATCTTTATTATCACTATCGTGATTACTTTACCTGCTGCTATACATGAAATCAGAAAGTGGAAATTAAAACATTAATATCTCAATAATAACAACACGGAAGAAGACAAGACACAAAGACAGACAGAAAGACACATGATTCAAATCAAAAAGACACTACAACGTTTGATAAGTTGAGTGCTTTTCAGACTACCAGCTTAGCTCCAACCACTCATCATCCCTACTTCATCTAATTCAGCAATAGTGATACTTCTTCCTCTCCGAGTTGCAATCCTAATCAGTATACTCATTCATCGAGACAGATGCAGATCTAATTGTATGCATATGTGTATACACTAATAAGAACATAATATATATACACACCTTGGTTTTCTCTCTACGAGAAGGTTTGCCCTTCGATTTTTTTTTGCATGATAACCACTGCCTCTACAAGCTTGATGATGATCACTCAAAAAAATGGTACAAGTGACTCTAGATCTCTTTCATCTTTGAGCAAAATGGTGTTACACACAAAAACGGAACAAAAAATACTGACACTGAACTAAACTAATGCGAATTTCCCTTGTGCAAGGTGGCAATATAAAATACATACAGAGTTGTGCACAGTTACGTACTATGCTATATCCACAATTTGTGTCGTGAAACTGATCAGTTGATTGCAAACGTCAGCACTGAAATTTTGTTCAGGGTCGTGTTCAACCTACTCGTTAAATAAAACAGATGAAAAATTGCAAATCATTATCAAGAAAATACAACAGCGTTAACATAGTTAAATGAACATTTAAAACAACACTGTTGCTCTAAAGACAATATATTTAGAAACTGAAAATTTTTAAAATTATTTTTGTTTAATATTTGAGAAAAGATGTGTATCTCTAATTGTGCGTGAGTGTGTGAGGTAGACAATAAAAAGAAAGGGGTTGATTTCCCTATCATCAGACAGAAAAAAACAAGTGATGGTGATATAAACCTTGACAATTGTTTTTGGGAAAACAAGTAAGATTAATCCCCACTCACTACTAATAAGCCACTTTGAAAGGCTCATTAGCTGAAAATAAGAGAGCACGAAATAGACAAGAGGAGGGGAACATATTTTTACGATGGGGAGGATAGTGACTTTTTTGATCGACTGTCAAATATGTTGACTTGCTTGGTGGTATATTTCTGAGTTCTCATATCTTATTTATTACGTAATCATCATCACGTCAAGTCAAATAAAAAAAATAACAAAGAAGGGAGAAATACTGACATTTTTCTGGTGGTGAGGAATTCAAAGTGAATGAAAAGGCTAATGTTCAAACAGTACGAAAACTGAAGAGGGAGCAACACAATAGCAGCTCACCACAGGAAGAAAAAAAGAAAGCCAAGTAGTCAAGAGAAAAGCAGTACCAGAGTTACTGCTGCTAAGCAAAGTGTGTAGTGAGAAAGAAACAAGGGGTAACTTGAAACAAAAAAGATTCTCTACCCATTGTGATGTGTACAATGCACTGCATCACTGATGTAATAGGGTTGATTTTCCTCTTCTGCTGAGATTTTCTGGTTTTCGATTCCATTTCCCTTTGTACTACGGGGGAATCCTGTAATACTAGTTTTTTCTCTTGTAGCGAGCAAGAAAGATTGTTGAACAATATTCTGAAGTAGAAAACAGGGGTTCGTTTTAGGTAATATTCTCTCGCGAGTAACTTTTTAAAGTGAGAAGAAAGTCAAACGTAAGTTGACAGGTTTCCCAGGAGACTTATTTTCACGGTGTTATACACTCCACGTTGTCTTTCCACCACCGCCGTAAAATACTTTTGTTCGTTTTTTTGCCGTATAAACGCTCACTTAATAATGCTTTGTCGCAAACAATATTACGTGCTGTTATTATAATAAAGTGTTGTCATAAAAAGCAAAGTGAGTGTTTTGTGCTGCATACGTTCGAAGTGAAACAATAGAAAACTTTAAACGCATTATCAACCCTTTCATCTTGAGACTAAAAAAGGTTAAAGGGGCTTTAAATAAGTAAAAAGGTGGGTGGTAAATTTACACCCCAGCTGCTGCTTGTCTCTTTGCTGACTAATTCACTAGACTAATTAAGTCTAAATTTATTTACCACACCGGGTCAAATTAGGTAGAAACCTGGTTCTCACAACGAGTTACGAACCTCCCTGCTATATTCAACCAGTTACCATGGTAAGTTTACAAGAAATATAATAAATGTATATGGTAGCTATTTAAATTATCTATTCGATAATGGCACACATTTGAGAATCATTCAAAAAAATGAATATTTGTACAATCCTTTGAACTTGAACTTGTGTTTCTGGCACGATATTCACGGTCATTTTTTTCACCCATTTATAAAATCCTTTTTGTTAAAAAAATAAGCTGGAATTATTGTCCACCCCCACAAAAATGCATGTGCAATTTTACCTTTTTGTTTATTTATTTTAATATTCTTATTTTTGGAATCCTTTATATGCAATTTGGTTTTTGTTGTTTTTTCATGCTTTTGCAAAAACAGGAAAAATTAAAACAGATTTGCAGTAAATATAATGTGTTGACAGTGTTATTGTCCTATTTATGTATTTTTTTCATAGTTTTCAAGTTTACCCTTTCATTGTAGTAGAATGTATGGCGGCGGCTGGTGCTGCTGTGTGTGCGATATGCAGCGTATCAAGATGATCATCAGAAACGCACTGTAATATTATAGTTTTCGTCTATTACTCCAGCCATGCAACTGTTTGTTTTCAATTTCAGAGCCAAGAAGGTTTTCTTTAATTTTTTGGCTTTGGCTACTGGAAATCAAGCCAAACACTTCTCCCTCTTTTTTTCTCACAGACACCGCAACTCTCTCTTCTTGTAGTAGACTCTCTCCCTCTCTCTCTCTCTCTTGTATACAAAAATCTTTATGTATATATCTATTTGCCAGCCAGCATTACTATTTCGGTAGCAAAGTAAAAATATATCCCTATTTTTTAGTCGTCATCATCATCTGTGTGAGTATACTCTTTTTCTATACTTATTTTTGCCTACCTTATAAAAATGACTGTGGCGGCGGCAGTGATAAGGTTGCCAAGCCGAAGGGCAATGTTAAAAAAAGGAAGAATAAAGGAAGATAGGAAATCAACCACGAAACAAGTGCCAGTAAAGTCATATGTTGTTGGCCTCAGGAATTTTCTTTTTTTCCTACTCACACATATGTCCCCCTTTTACCCCAACTTGAAGGCGAAAAAAAGTCTTACAATTTTGCGGTAAACTGACCTGAGCCAACTTTTTTTCTTCGTATAAAAAACGAGAGAAAAGAGGACACGGAGCTGTTTCAACAGTTATTATTGCGTCACCCTCTAGAAAAAAAAGAAGAAATAAAATATCAGAGCCAAGTGTCGTTTCATTGGAACGCATACAAGTTTTTTAAATAAATAAATAAAATACACACCATACTTATTTACGCATAACACGTGTATCAGATGATAATAGGCATTCAAGCAAATCCAATTTTTGCACTTTCTCAATCTCATCTGTATCTCCGGAAATTCAATTTAAGATTAATTTGATTTTTTTTATGTGGGCTGAAGTATTTAATTCAATTAATCTTTCAGTTTTACAAGAGGTCTCACAATTTCATTTATTTTGCCTTTTTCAACCTTTGGGGCATAATAAAACATGGCTAATGATGAGATTCTCAAAATCAAAGTAGACGTATGTATTCATTTTTTTATTTCCTGGAATCATTGAATCTAAATCATATAGATGCAAACCTAAGAAATTTGCTTAACTCTTATTACGCACTTGTTTTTTGAAATACCTATTGGTTTTGTGAAAAATTAAACTTATATGCATCCTTCTACTTATTCGTCATAACATTAATTTCCATAACATTTCATCCAAACTGTCTTCATCATTAGATCTACATCATTCCGACAACATTATTTTGTATAGTCATGCATGTTTCATGTCTTTCTTTTTTAAATTCTGTATTCCTTTCTCCATAAAATTTGTAGTAGTAATCCTTGCTACAACATTGATTTCCAAATAGTACATCATCATCATCTCTCCCAGCAACATACTTACCAGTAGCAGCATAAACATTTCTTCTTCTTCTGATCTTACTCTAAAAATATTTAAATTCATGTTATGAATACGAATAAAAATGGAGGAATAAGAAAACAAAATATGGGTTTAAGTAAAATAAGTTACTTATATGCCTCTATACGAGCATTATGATGCTGTTTCGTTCTACTTAAAACATCCTACATATTATATTATGCAACGAGACCAAGTAGTAACTAGACTCTCCTTCACAATCATACTTACACACGCATACAATTCACATTTTGAAACAGAGAGAGAGAGAGAGTAAGGAATAGTTAGAGGGGAGGATAAAAACCGAGAAAAAGGACAGTTGTAAGTGCAAAAACGTTAAAAATGGCCCATCACGGAGCAAGTAGCAAGTGCACACCGTAATAAACTCTCTTCCGTTCCAGAGTGTCTTTATATACAAAACTCTGTGCACCCCCATATATGGAAAAGCTTGTTTGAAAAAAATAGTCATATAGTTAGAAAATTTACTATAATATTGTAATCTTTGAATGAAGAAATACATAAAGACACACACGAAGAAAGAGCGAACTTGTAATGCTCTGAATTTGTGTATGTGTATATTTTTGTGTATTACTTGCACTTTCACAATTTACAACTTTTCCAACGTTCTCGTAGTACTAGCAAATATTATGTTTTAATGCAATAATATTCTACGGAAATACGGAAGAGGCATTTTGTGTAGATTTAAAGACAACAGTACATTTCTCCTCGCGTAGTAAATAAATGGATATATATACAAAGTCATTTATATAAATACATACAAGTAGCAGTGCACAATCACAGAGTTTACTGAACATGCATAATATATTTAAATTGTATAAAAAATCGTCTCTCTCATGCCTTACTGGTTATTTTTTTTCTCTTCCTTACGAACATCCCAACTTGTATGTCGTGTGTGTGTATTTATTTTCATCTACATCTACAATGCCATTAAAATCTCTCTTGAGCAAGTTGGGTTTTAAGATTGTGCACCATATTATTGCTCTCTATCGTAAGTAAGGATGGAAACGTGGAAACATATAATATAACTTTTCCCTGCTTTTTTATGTGTGTTCCTTATGAACTTGTTTCATCTGATGTTCACACAGTAAAAAGTGATAATATATACTTATCCTCTACTTGTCGCGTAGTACTTGACTTGACTATCTCATCTTCATCCTCTCTTTTTTTATCCGTTCTACACGCTTCACTCTGCTTTGTCTTGAGTTTTACTCTAAAATGTTCGTATCATTTTACTTGTGTATTTTTAGAGGTTATCCCGTTGTAAAGTTTTTGATGTGTAATGTGTACATGGTACATACACGACTACCACACACCACCCAGTATTTTTTTGAATGTGAGAGAAAATCTCTGCAAAAAATATTTTTATATGCAACTGTCGCCGTTGATGTGCCCATTTCTACTTGTAGGGCTTTTTTAACATTAGTAAATCTTATCCGTAGAAGTATTTGTGTTAAAATGGTGGTAGTAGCGATAAGTGAACGACATATTAACAAATTTAAATTTACAATGCACGTGGTAGTGTAGAAGTTGGAGAACCGTGAAGAAAAGGTTCATTTTGTATTGCACGGGGTTTCTGGATCTTGCATATATCCCAATCCCACCATGCCTTTTAGCCAAAGTTAACAGCTTCCAATGTTAAAATCGTTCACTACGTCCAGGTCATTTAGTATAATTTAAAATTTTCGGTGGAACTATAAAGATGAACCAAGTTTAATGCTATACCGTATTATTTTCAGTGTTATTTCCGCCTCCGAACAAATTGGTGTTGCGTAAAACTATAAAATATGGAATAAGGATGCACTTATTAAAATTATTATTATTTTTCAAGATGATTTTCTTTGAAAGCCATTAACAATCAATTCATGCAAAACCAAAATATACAATGCTTATTACCTAAGCTGATCATCATGCACCATTATATCTACGTTTTCATTACATAACAAATAGCTAAAGTGACTCTTGCATCTTCACAGAAACTTTTGCCTTGTTCACAACGACAACAACGCAATAGAAAAGAGCAAAAGGCATCTAAATTTAGAAGAGCGATGCACGCACAAACACATTTTACTTTTGTCAAATAAAGAGTTACTACGATAGATGCTTAGGTCGTGTGCTGCATATTAGTATTAAGGCAATATTCTTAAAACATTTACTTCCGTGTGCCCTTTAGAGCTTCGAAATATCTGGCATTAATTTAAATACGTAGTACTGCTAATCTCAGTATAAACAATTAATAACAAACACAATTTTAAAACCGTTTGTCTTAAACGACTCACATAGCTATATGCTAATAAACATTAAAATGATTTTTGTAAAGCTAGGAATAGTAGTCAATAATTTACAAGTCATAAATATGCAACTTTTCACAGTGCAATTCTTGAAAAATCAATGCTTCTCTCACCACCATGATCATCATAATGAGCACACGCCGCACACGGACAGTAGTTTTTTTTTCTTGGCAACCACCAATTTTTTCACTGGAGCTGCATTAAAGTTTTGCGCCAAGTCGGTATAAGAATGCCAACTGTGTATGGCTATGCGTATACGTAATGAACAATGCATCAGTAGCCAGTTTAGTAGCATCAGAAATTGCACTTTTGTCTAAAGTGTACTACTTTAAATTGCACACCCCACAAAAATAAATCTGCACTAGTAAAATGCGAGGACACAGTGAACATTAATTAAAATTATAAAATCAACTTCCGTACTCGGTAGTCGTTATGACACATAACTCATTTTTGAACAACGTTTGATTTTTTCTTGTTGAAAATTATTTTATTATTCATATTTAACGGTTTTAAAATGATGTATTAGTGTGAGTTCAGTGTTATTTGAGACCTTCAATATTACCAAATATTAAGATGTGGATTTCCAATTGAAATACACATAAAATATTTTAGCATTTTAGCTGTATTCCAATAAAGAGTTAAATGGTTAAATCTAACATTTAATGTATAAATACTTAATAATTTTGTCGAAATGATAAGAAATGCTGGATTTAGAGTACAAAAAACTTTGTTTGGTATTTCATAATAATACATATCGGTACGTGGTCTAAAGTCTAAACCCATTCTTAGAGGCTTGTCCATAAAAACACAAGTGATGTTTAACGTTGATTTTCGTTTAGAATTTCTACTTATTATTATATTTTTATTTGAATTCTGACAAGCTGTCCTGTTGTGTGGTGTCGGTGCTGAGAACGGCAACAACCTATTTTTTATTGTTTGTTTAATTTAATTCCATGTAACCACAAAAACCATCATCATTATTATCGGGGAAGATACTAACAATTTGGCTCCTTTGCCATTTTTCATACGGAGTATATTGTGCTTTTGGTATTGATATTTCATACTGCTATGAATTGTCAAAAAGTGACAGACATCCCTTTGTTTTGTTAGTTTTCATCTTTAACTGACCCCCATGGGGTGAGTTTACTCTTTTGTGTCTGTATTTTACAGACATATTGGTAGAAACACTTGTTTTTTTTTTTTTTTTAAACATCAAAAAAGTTATAATTGGCTGTTTAAATGAATGTATGCAGAGATTGTTCCTTCATCTTACGTTATTGCATATATCACGTAAGCTACAGTAAAAATATTAAATGTAAAGTTGATGTAACTTTGTTTTGTTTGATTTTCAGGATGAATTTCATCCATTTATTGAAGCACTGTTACCATTTGTGAAGTCTTTCTCATACACCTGGTTTAACTTGCAAGCTGCCAAGAGGAAATACTTCAAGAAGCATGAGAAGCGAATGTCACTGGAAGAAGAGAGAAGGTGCAAAGAAGAGTTACTGGTAAGTACACTATATTTCCATTTTGATTTCATTGTAGTTAACGCTTTTGCTGTAAGTACCTTCACCTTCCTTACTTTAAGGTGCATCTGAACTTACAATATATATCTCCCTATTTCCATCATCTTCGAAAAATCTAATTTGATATGATATATTTTTTCATCAAAAATGTTTGCCAAAAATATATCAAGTTCAGTAACCCTGAACCTTTTTAAGTATAAAAAGCAGTTTGAAAAACATAAATCTAACAAGGAAACCATCAAAAGGTTAAGCGGTACAAAAGAGTTGCGTTAAACAAAATTTAGTTAAATACTTTTACTTTGTATTTCTTAGCCACTTTTTTCGGGGAAGATTTTGATGAATCGTATTAATAAATGTCTGAAATGTTGCATTTTTAGTTTTTAAGAGTTTAACTTTCAATGAAAGATGCAAATCTACTTGCACTGCAGCAGACAATTATTACACGTCTATGGTTGTTGGTTTTCTACCATCATATGATGTAATTTTTATCATAGACAACACATTTTCGACTACACGACTATTTAGAGATAGTTTTGATTAAAAAAAATGCTAAAAAGGATGAAAATATTTTACATTAAGATTATGTTTTTATAAGTATGGCTCAGTTGGAACTAGCCACTAAGGTAGAAATGTATTCTTTGATATCTTTCAAAAAATGAACAGTTTACATGTTCAACAATGTTTCTAAGTTTTAGTTTATGATCATTTTTTTTTGTTATTTTTGGAATTGACATGTGTACAAATGTTTTAATATCTTAAACTATTTGTTACTTATTTTAAAACTTAACGTACTGGTATTTTTGTGGTATGCGAATTCTAGCTGAATTCAATTTTTTAAAAATATTATTAATTCTTCCTTACATGTTGAACATTGTTCATTTACCAATTTAAATTAGAGAAGAACATAAAACGGACATGCATAACATCGTTTAACTAGATTTTGTACTCTAATTTTGTGTCCATTAAATTTGTATTTGCTACAAATGAAACTGGTAATATTTTCGCTTCTTTAATAAAAAATAATTTATCTAATTACTAATGGTTTTTAGTGCGAAAAAAGAAGTTTATGCATAAAATCATATGTTTCTACATTGCACTCATTGCACGTTTTCATAGAAATTTTGTTCATTGCCGAATATGTGACTGAACATCATTAAGTTTAATCGAAAACATACTATCTTTCATGGCACGTGTTTTAGCAGACAGGATGCACATTTCAGAAACCTTTGAGGTAGCAATATTAGTTTTAACATAGTAGCTCAATGTGTTCTTTTCATTTCGAAAATCAAAGAGAATCCATGTCCATTTGCTTAGAAACGATTTTAACTACAAGGAACAAGGAAATATACATATGATCTGATTAAAACCTCACAATTAGCGGTTGCAACGTAATTTGGGGATTTCATCAATATTTATCCGCATTTTTCCTCAAAACTACCATGAACCATCTCAAAAAGAATAATACATCAATATCAATTGTCTTTTAGCAGCAATATCAAAATTTCACTGTGGCGAATTATGAATTCGTCAGTGGCTAAGTCGTATAGATTTAACAGACGAAAGAAAAGGTTACATTAAACTATTTGAAAGTTTAGTATTTAGGATACGTTCTTTACGAAGAAAACTAGGGGAAAAAATCATTAGACAAAATCAGTCATAAGTTTAAAAGATAAAATGAAAGAATTGAGTGTGCCTTTGCTCTGTGTAATGGGTAGCAATCTATCAGGCATTAAATGTTATTCTGCGAGTGATCATGTGGTTGTATAATATTAACAACGTTAACACCATCTTCATGAAAACAGGTTTATTTCGCCATTGTAATTGAAAAATATACTCGGTTGAATCATAAAATGAGGTTTAATCACGTTGTTAAACGCCCTGCTCATTTACTCACTGCCTAATTAAAGTGTTTCGGTCTTTTATCAATGTAAAGTGTTACATATAACATAAATACATGTCCTTCCACTGCTTGTCACTCTGTTGTGCAGATTTTTAGCTCTGCCTGCCCCATTACTATTCTTCAGTATGGTCTGTTTTCGTTTTTATGAATTAAGATAATAACTGCTGCTACCGCTTTTTTCAAATGAGACTTCATTATGTAAAAGAAACTGTGAGAAACCCAACGAGTAACTTTAGATAGCGCTTCGATTGCACTGACTAAACTGCTGATTACCCACCTTCATTCACAAAGTTGATAATGATATGTTGGTGGAGATAGCTGGTATTGGGTGGATGATTATGATTACAAAAGATATTATTATAGCATGATTTTAAGATGAAAATAATTGAATTGATACATATGATGATATGATTTAGTCACCTATGTATATTAATATTTTCATTATGAAGCTTTTCTTTTGGATTCAGACTTTAAAACACTCTGCTATAGAATTATATACGCAGGCGAGGGTACCAGTCTAGTATTGCCCCATATCTACAGCAGAGCCTCTTTGTGTACTGCAAAGAATACATTTCTTGGATTAAAAGTAGCTGTAGCATTAACAGCATCACTTTCTTGGGATTGGGGTATCTTCCAACTTTTTGTTTGTCTGCTTTGCTCCGATGTTAAAATGCGTACGTGATTTCGTCAATTGTTGAATGGGGGAGTGATGATATTTGCAATGTATTGCTAGCAAAATAAATATAAACCTGACATAACATATTTCTTAAGAATTAAAGATGGATTATACATTTCAAGTTTTCCGGACTCTGGTGACAGATGGATGGATGAATATTATTTGCATGATTTTTATTGCCAATTATTTCCAATTGTTCTAATTCGTCTAATATGCCAAACCTATTTTTTGGCACATGGACACATCAAATTAAAAATTTTAGTTTGCATCTAAAACTCAAACTACTACAAAAAAGAGACTTTTCCGTCTTCTAAAAAATAATTTTGCAAATTGTTGTTTCAAAAAAAAAAATTGACAAAAAGGCGCCACCATTAACTTGCGAATAGTCAAAGATTTTTTGTGGAGCTACTCACATGTACATTTGTATACTTCCTCTTTTAAAAAAACCTCAAGTAACGAACAACCAATGCAATGCACTAACAATCATAATAAAATTTCATTACTAGAAATTGTAATTGCAAACGGTTGTTCTACACTGTAATGGCATAATAAAAGAGATGAGATGTATTAGTAATAACTTTTAACACCAAAATTATGTACATTTTGTCGAACAAAAATCAAATCTACCTACATATCATCTGTCGTCTTTCTTATTATATTATTTTTCATGGTAATTTCAAGAAATAAAATGCAATTGCTAATTTATGCACTCTTTGATGACAGTATTGATTGAATCGATATCTTTTTGCAAACCCCCAATTCGAATAAACAAAAAAGTTCAATTGATGAATTGAACGATATTGAAAGCATCACAATACTTACTACTAAGCCCAGTTAAAAAATATAAGTAGTTATGGCTTGGGAGTTTTGGAAACTTGCCTGTTTATTTTCCTAATAGTCTTGATTGCATTTCAAGTAATTTTAGTATTTTTTTACAAACTGCTCCTTTTATTGATTAGACTCATCCTTACAAACTCAAACTGTTATCATTTTAACGACTATATCAAAATCTAAGTCTGCACTAGATACGAAGTATAGATTAGCCCACTGAAACAAAAAATTGTTTTGATTAAATTATTATTATTATTACAACGCCTTGGGCACGCTCTCCCAGTCACATACGCACATAAAAAGTTAAAATATGGGTTTGGTCTTGGGTTATCTGAATGAAACAAAAACTGTAGCAGAATAAACAATGATGGGATTGGTATTCAGGGTATTAAATCGTCGTAATTTTATAGATACTCCAACCCCTTGTTTTTTAACCTCAACGTTTTTACGTCATGACAATTGTGAGGTTTTTTGAACTGATTTAACAGCAAACAAATGCACAGACAATACACAACTTATAGATGATTAAATTTGACCATTCGTTCATATGCATTTATATTGTAATATCAATGGAACGATAATGATTAACATGTTTTGTGTTGGAAAAGTTTAATTTTTTTTGCTGAGAATTCGCATACTGTATTTGACTTTGACCCTTAATTGAAGTTGATGTGGCGAACATTTCCTTTTGTTTGAGAAAACGTGACCACCAATCGTATAACAAATCAAATAAATTTATCGGATTATAGAGGTGATGGTGTTCCCACCATCAACCAAAAAACTATGAACCAAATGACAGTTTTTTATTTGGGTTCAGTTAGAAAAAAATGGCTAACTAAATGTGCCTCTGATGGGTTGGTGATAGGATGAGACTCTGGCAATAATATTAATAAAGTTTTCGTTTTTCTCCCATCATCTGCCAAGCCCAGTTTTTTTCTTCAAAAATCATTAAGAGTTGTGGGTGTTGTTGTTGTGTTGTGTCACCAAACTGCCACTGGTTTTTGCACTTCTGTTGCTTCACACTTTTGTGAGAATATATACTGTGATAATCTAATAGGGATGACGGTGAAGATGCCCATCAGAACGTGATCTTTTAACCTTGAATATTTTTTCCAAATAAAAAAGTGAGACAATTATCTTTTTTGTTTAAGTTGATGTATGTAATGACTTATATCTCAAAACACTGCTACTTCTTTGTGTGATTCTTTTGCGTTTTTGTAAATTAAACGATAAAATTATAACAAGCTTTTATCAAACAAAGGAAGATGATGATAAAATGATGGTGCCGTGCCCATGTGGAGGCCAAATGTTGCTTGATTTGCGTATTTCAAAAAATAATAACTTGCGATTTTAATTCACAGAAATGATGCTAGGGTGAGTGAGGTAGAATTTTACGTAAATGTTAATATTACGGTGTGATTATGGCCTAAATGGATGGAAATGCAGGTATACATTTCTTGGCACTGAAATTTGCTAATGCATTTATGAGAAATAGTGTTTGAAAAAGGAACAAACACAGATTTTAAGGAAGGTCGGCGTTCATTTATTTTTTGATAAGGACATTGAATGTTCATACTTTTTGTTAGAAATAAAATAAGCGGTTTCCTTAGCGTTGACTTTCCAGTCGATACATTTGGGCTTTGGAAAAAACTGCTGATACTACAAATTGAGGAGTCTATATAAACTTGATAGAGTTATACAGTAAAACTTACACTAGCATCTTTATTTTAGCTTATATTGTAAGCATTTCACTGCCAATAATGTATTGGATTAATAATATTGATTCTTGATACTGACAGCATTTGATAATTCATGTGGCCGGATAACTGCTGATTGAAATTTTTACTGGTGACTTCGATGATAGTACATTGAACCAATACTCCATGTGAGTTTGTTATTTGCAAATATATGATAAGAAAATTCACTAGAAAGATTGTTGAGAGAAAAGTATCACGTTTTACCAATGTTTGGAAAAACAGATTGCGTGCTTCAGTAAATAAAAGCCATACTAGATCGATATCAAGTCATCTAAAAAATGGCTGTTTCTCATCCACAAGGATTATATTTTGTGCATAAAAAGTTTATTAATGGCAAAAACAAATTTGCTGTGTATTTCAACCCAGGTCCTGATTCTAAATGATTCAGGATTCTGAATAATCAGGATTTTGAATTTGAACCCTAACTGATTAGTTATAGATAAACACTACACCGCAACTTTCGTATAAGTCCAAACTGTACAAAAAAGGTTAGGACAAATTAAAAGCTAATTTGCTGAAAGTATAAGTTTAGGGAGCAAATCTACTAGACTATAAAAAGACCAACTGATGACAACGTAAAAAAACAATGCAAAATTTTATTACTAAATTACTTTTACTTTGAAAAATATCCTTGCTCCATGTCTCCCTGTCACAGGCGTTGTATTTCGGACCCAGAAAAGTTAGATAGGCTAGTTGTCTTGTTTTTGTAACAGTTCTTTTGTACACATATCAGTCTACTGAACTGAAAGTGCAAGGAAAAGTAAAGAACAAAAAGAGAAGTTCACACCATTTTTGGACAAGACGTTTTAGTGATGGTCCATAAGCATGGAAAAAATATGAAAGATAAAATGCGACAGACAACTCTTTTCCTGCTGTCATAATCATATTACATGTATAGGTATGCATATCTATTGTTATTGTAATGTGGTAGCTGTGGCAGTGTAATGTAGGTAGTGGTGGTCTTTCTCAATTCACTTCTCCCCTCTTTTCTTTGAGAAGCTGTCACTCGGCTTTTCAAGAAACCCCAAGTCGCCATTATCTAAGAGAAGGGTTGTTATAGAATACTGAAGGGTGTAGGTAGTACGATTTGATACATTTTCAACAATATTTATGTTTTTCCACATTTTGCTGGTTTTGGCTGACTGAATACTTATTACTATATGATGTGGTGGCGAGTCGGTTACGCAGTGGTATTAATAATCAATTCTTTTTTCCATACATCTCGCTTATTTTAGGTGGTCGTACCATACCTTTTGTTACGCGAAATATCCTAAAACGTGTGAACAAAGGAATTTCTATTGCAATTGAAATTTTGTTGTTAAAAACGAATTCCTTGAGATTTGTGCTTTTTGAATTAATCTCTAGTTTCAAATTACTTAGATTTTTCTTGATTGATTGTACTAACAATATTTATTCATTTTTATAAGTCGGTTGTGTGACTCAAATGGAAATGGGTCTTGCCATCACCTCAGTGAAAAGACGAGATCCAAGTTTATATTTGGTGAAAACTACCATAAAGTGGCGTTGGTGGATTTAAAAACGATCTTATCATAAAAATAATGTTTTGTTGCACAGCAACATCGTCATTTGATAATAACAAAATTAAGCCAAGCTGAAGAATACGGTCGTAAAAATATACTGAGCTATGAAAAATCCCACTGACTTCTTTAAAGAAATATATGTAGAAAAATTACACAAGGGGTGTTTGTAAAATACAGGCATTGGAAAACAAAATGGAGAAAAGTATGAAAGAGTTGCGACGATTATTTCTGTTATATTTATCCGGGGCATTTTTTAATGGAAAGGAAATAAGTAGACTTTGTGTAAATGCAGACAATAATAATGATGATACTGACGAAAATACATATTGTACATTGTAGTAAGATGGATTGGTTTTTGCATATTATTTTTATTCTATAGTTTGCCGTTTTTTCCTTACTCTTTTGTTGTCATCACATTTTTACGTCATCATCGTAACGTGTACGCTTACAACCAGAATTCTTCTTACGTAGTTTGGCTTTCTCCCATGACTTTGTTGTGATATATCGTCAGTTTAGTTTGTAAATCTACTATATAGTAATAAAATAATAATGATGACATTTATAATACTTGCATATGTGTTTTGTACACCTACACCTTACACAATGTGTTTTTCATGAATGAATTGCTTGCAGACAAAAACACACATGATCATACGAGGATGAGAATAATGGAGATGGTGTTCTTGATGATCAGCATACCATACCCAAAAAAATATGTAAAAAGAAAAGAAATAAGAAAAATAAGTGAGCATTCAATGACAATAATAACTATATTGTGATGTTATTCTGTGTACGTTGTGTACAAAAGTGTGAATAATGTACACTCTGCTTTCTTTGCCAAATTCTACTCTGCTGCATACATTTTTTTCAAAGGGACTTCTTCTCTTTTGTCAAACCGTTAAAAATATTAGCATGTATCTTGTCTTAGTTGTTGATATTAGGTATAATTGTAAAGCTAAAGTTGTACGTCTAAATTGAGAAAACTCGTTGTAGTGATGATGATCTAGATCATTTGCTTTTTTGCCTGTTTTGTAGAATACACATCGAAAAGTCTTCAGATAAATTGCTGGCTTATTATTTTATGCGAAATGTTATTTTTTCAAATATTAGCTCATAAAAGATCTGATGGTAATGTTGGGAAATTGAGATGAGAGCAGATAATAAAAGCAATAATAATACAAAATAGTTGAGACTACGTACTTGAAAAAGGCGAACATGTTTGTTTGTGTTTACGACGTGACTTATTTGCACTAACTATTCACGTCTTCAATATCATTATGATGATGATGATGGCTGTCTTATATTAATCATACGTGTATTTTATATAAACTAGTGTTTGTTTTGTTAGGTTAGCATTATAGTGTTATTATCATCTGTACTTTTTGCCTTGGTGGGAGAGCATAATCATTGGGGAGAAATATTTAACATTTTGTGGTTACGTGCAATTAGTATACTGGTTTGACTTTGTGGTGTACTACCGTTATTGCCATGCCGCATGCCATTGAAGACACTTACTTTGTTTTTACATTTAGTATTTACAATGATAATGATGAAATGACTTTGTGTGGATGTGTGAATGCATAAGTTAGTAATGGTGATTATGATTGCTAGAAAAGTGAGAGATTTCTAAAGAGAAAAGTACCAAGTTTTGTATGTGAATTCCTTTTCACCATCATCACCCTATTTTATTTGAGAACAGATTCGAGAGAGAGTGTGTAGAACAAGTACACGATCATACCCATATTAAAAGCGAGCATTTCGTATAGAATAATAGTAATAATGATAATCTAGACATTTTCAATTTTATTTCCTACTTACAATAATAATGTACTTGCTCTGGTTAAGTAAGTTTAGTTCATCCCTTTTCAGAAACCACAAACACTATCAGTGCTGCTGCCGCCGTTTTCGTTGATGCTATCATCATGTAGTCCATTTGCGTGTGTATAATATGCAATCGTGCCACGACTAACTTTTGTACAAAATATCTTCACGCATTGCTTTTTCAGCTTGTGTGATTTTAATGGCAAGAAAATTTTCTATCTTTAAATGGGATATCTATGGGGACGATTTAAATTCACATTACTATTATCACTTTTATTTACGCTGTGTTCTCTTTTCTTCCACCGTGAGAATGATCATTCTGTCGATCTATATAGCTAAAAGAGCGGAAGATGATCTTTAGAATGAGGTAACATACACAAGCATGCATGCATACTTAATGTGTTTGTGCATTGAAATCTTATTTTTTTTACTTGAAATGAAGCCTGGCATAATTTATGTGCACCGAGTATGTGGTAATGATAAAATGGATTCTGATGCTAATGTTTCCACAATTTCTCTATATAGTATAACAACAAATTGGTATTTTAAAACGAACGAAAGTAGAGTCCTTTACTGCTATTTTAATAATCCAGCTGAAAATGGATTATTTTCTTATTATATTAGTAAGATAGTAAGTTTGAAAGTAGCGAAAGTATTTTATTGGTATGCTGGTCACTACCACAAATATTATGGAATCTTTGCCGATCCCCAAGTAGACTTAAAATATCTACATGGATGACAAGTTCATATTGAAAATATCCTGTGAAAAAAGGTTTGCAGCAGTTTTTGAATTTTTCTGTAAATTCCAATAAAAAAGCACAAAAAAAAAAACAAAAATGCAACAATCGTACAAGTCAACGATCACCAGAAGGAAAACCGAAAAAGATTTTTTTCCAGTAGGCAAAAAAGCAATGAAAGTTTCTTTTAAACACAACATTATAACATTACACTTTCACCATGAGGAGTAGCACACATGCATAATAATAATAATCACAATAGCGTGTTTTTGTCTGCCGGTATTTATGGGTACGAATCATGCATGCATGGCTGGTTCATGTGTGATGCTTGATGGTATAGCTGGTAATGTCGTCACGAATTTCATCTTCTCTCCCAGCTCCCCTTTCATTTCTCTGCTGTATTTTTTCCACACAAGTATTATACACGCATTTAATATTTACACAAGATGATTTCCAATATATTTTAGCACGTACGTGCACATATACAAATGTAGTAATGCAATCATCTTCATCATTCTACTCGCTTTCACTACAGTAGTAACCCATCCATTGTTGTTATTATTATACCACACGCTATTATCATCACTTTGCATATTATTGCGTTATGATCTGTTTTTCTTCTCTGTGTGTGTACTGTGTACAATAATAATATAAATATTACTATTATCATCAACACCATCACACATCGGTAGCAACAGCATCCTGTTTTTTTTCTTTGGCTGCAAATCTCAAATTCCCATTGCTTCTGGAGTTGTCGGCTTTTCTACTTTCTCTACTTTTTGATGCAGCTTATTTTTTATCCATAATCAGCTACACGTTCACATCATAGCATCAACATTTAATAAATACCCACACGGACAAAAACAGAAAGGACTACATTATTTCTTCATCGCATGCAAATTGGGAAATAAACAAATATGTATTTTTTATTCAGCCAGTGTGAACGTTAACGCAAAAAAGGCAAAAAAAAATAGAATGACAAAAATTTTCACTCGTTTTATTTTTCAAAAATTCTTTCAATAGTTGCATGCGAGTGAGTATATAAACATGACATAGCATACAATATGCTTATTTAGATGATTTCTCCACGACACATTATCATTGCCGCACGTTACTTCATTTTCACAATAAAATGCAAAAGAGGTACCGGCAACAAACCACCATCATCGCCATCATCGTGAATTTCTCTGCCCTCACCAACAACCAGTGGAATATTAGCAGCAGACAGCAGATGCTCATTGCCATGGTTTTTTTTCTTGTGGTGTTTTATATTTTTTCTTTGAGTGAAACTACACTTTTGAATACAGATGAGACCGCTTGTTTGCATGCATGAGCGAAAGTGTGAGAGGAGAAGTGTGTGCCATTACGGCATCTTGTAAGAAAATGATAGTATTGGTCGATGCCAATTCGGTTTTCCTCTTGCCAAATTCAAGTGGCCATGTGGTTATTTCTTGCACTTATTTGTATGCATACATATTTAACTTTATAGCATGTTGTGCATAATACTTGTATAGGAAGACCACGACAACGATGAAACTGTTTTCGTATTCATTGTGGAAGAAAATAATAAAAGCAAGCGGCATGAATACAGTGAAATTGAAGAAGGGAGTTTAAAGTAAAAGTGTTTGAAAGAGAAATGGGTATTTTTGCTTTGAAAATGCAAAACAAGAGTAATAGAAAGTAGATATTAAAATGCGTTGCTTATTTTTGAGAAACGGAATGATTATATATTATAACTGTGCAATCGCCGGTCTGAAGCACTCATTTAATCAGATGACAATTTTTTTACCATATGGGCTAGTGATTATCATTCAGTCCTTATTTCATAGTCCATATTATAATAGTACAATATATATGTGTACATATGCACATGAGAGAAAGCGTATATTTGGTAAGTAAAAGACTAGGACGGACTAGCGGCTCATTTATTTTTATTGTATTTTGTTTCACAACAAATTTTAATAACACAAAAGCACATAGCAATGTTTAAATGAACAAAAGTCCAAAATTTCCAAGAATGCTTTTGAAATAAAATAACTAGCAAGCTAATTTAACCGTCAAAATTGATTTGCTTTGCAAGGATGAGTAAATATAACTTTCTCACTGAGTTAAATCGTCGGACCAAAAATGTGGAAGGTATCCATTCTAAAGAACAGATAGAATGCGAAAGTATTTTAGAAAGTAGAAAGAGTCTAAAAATGCATTAAGAGTAAGCTTTTCCGTGTCCAAAAGTACTACTGAAATAATGCAATATTTTTAAAGAGAGAAAATGTATTACAAAAATGTTTTTATGCACACCAAATACAGATAATTCTTTAGGAAACGCATTTTTTTCTGGAAAGAAATCGTGACGTTTTGTTGGATTTCTTTTTTTCTCCATGTTTCGCTCCACCATATCATCTCTCATGATAAGCTTTTTTCTCCCTTTTGCACGCTATCTGTCAACCTGAATATCATCACAGAAGAATGGTGTATAGCACACGGGTAGAGTGTGGACAAACGCTTATAAAATCCGAGCATGCAATTTAATGGCTGCACACTTAAATAAGTACACTTTTAACTATTTTGCCTTCCTCATCCACAAGCAATAGTAATGGTAGCCGTCGTAGAGAAAGAAAAAAAGTGAGTGATATACTTGCTTTCTCTTTATGTTACATTTTTTGGCAACTTACATTACTAACTTCTTGTGTGCTACATTTTATTTTGGAACATCGGATGGATGGATGGATTTCAAGTTTGGAAAAATGTGTTGTTGTGTATTAAGTGAAAGCATTGTCGATTAACAAATTAGTTTTATGTGAGGTACTTTGAAAGTAAGATACAGCAAGGAAGGCAAGATAGCAACGCAGATATACAGAATGCAGGATGGAATTTCTCTCTTTTTTCTGTCTGCTTTATTCCCAATGGATATACAGTAATGAAACTCGTGTAACTGCTGAATCAACCCCAAACTATTTATTGTGGTGGTGGGTATTGGTCATTCATTTATGTAGTTTTTGGTGTGTCGGTGATAATTAGAAAAGCCACCTCCAAAACTGCCTTAAATACTTTTAATGACTATGGTTTATTACGCACTGATTAACCATCACTCTTGCTTGAAAATTCTCAACTGCTTTTATACCCCACAACGCCACAATTGTAATCAAAAGTGGTCAATTCAAGTGGTAGGGCTGGTCATTTTCTCTCAAATGGGTTCTTTACTTCAAGTAGGCCAACGAAGTCAGGTAGTTATGGTGAGAACATGGTAATATCTTATGGTTCATTTCTAATTTATCGTTCCCCGAAAATCCATGTGTTTTACTTGATGAGACCTCACTCACACGGTAATAATGGTATTGAAAGGGGAAATGAATATATCTAAATACAAAATGTTCAGAGAAAGGAAACCATTTGAACCCATTGTAAAACGTGCTTCCCGTTTTTTGAAAATCTGTAAAGAGAAAGAGCCGGATACGCAAAGAAACATTGAGTAAATTGTATGGTGAATATCACTACTTGACCAGTGAGCTCCCCAATACTAATAATAATATAATACCACCACGCAAAAAACCACATCATATAAAAAGAGAAGATGACCATATCGTATAGATTGTGAGGTAGAGGGGGTAATACTATTTACTTCAAGAGGACAACATGATGTCTCCATTTGTAACAGGGCAAAAACGAGACAACCGTTCGTTCGAACCCCGTTTCAGCACATTGTATAATTTTCCTCTTTTGTCACACAATCTTTTTTGGTTGCCTCTAGAACTAGATGGAATTTAACCTTTTTCCCATTTTGATCTGCGTTCTCCAAGCTACAAAACTTCATCCAACCAACCACATACAAATAGCATACGTTTACATATAGGGAATGTGAAATGAAGAGGTTTAGTCAGTGAAAAACATAAAATAGTGGGGAATACGTGCCCTCGAGAGTGCTAATGTAGCTGAGTAACGAATTCCTTGCCGTTCGTAAATCACTAGGAAACCGCACCACCTTAATCAGTCCCAATTGCTATGGAATTGGAAACCATTGACACGCCTATCCATGACCATCAAATGGACAATTTCCATTTCTTTGAAAATCACACACACACAGACAAACACACTTCCTCTACTATGCATCCGAGAATCTTAATGTATTTATTCTCTCTCTCACGACGGTGAGTATATTCGTTCTTCGGTTGTACATAATTGTACTATACCACTTTTCTCTCAATGACAATAGTTATGTATGCACGTAGCATTTTATGACATTAGGAACTAAACTACATTTCTATTTAACTATGTAGTATTTCTTAAACACAATCTTTATTTTATTTTGCGCAGCTATTGAACAATCAAATGCTATTCACAGCACAGCCCATGTATACACTACTTGGTACACTGTCTCTCTCCACCCCAGATCCATTTTATTTGTAGTCGAATTTCTATAGCTAAAATACTGCAAATGGTTACAATAGATTTTTTAGTTTCAAATAAACAACATACTTGACAGTGCATCTACTTGTTTTTAAATACATGTGGTCTTGTTTTGCACTTTTTGAAGTAGGGTAATCCTACCCTCTTTTTCATACAATATAGCGTATGTAACGAAAAGAGCACATACCGAAGCATCACCGTATAATTTTCTTTCTTCCCCTTTACCCATTCAAGATACATGTAATAACTCCATACTTTCACCATCATTCCCGGTATTTTTCCTCTTTTTAGTTTCCTTCCTTCCTTCCTCTTTTGTGTTGAATACAACCTTTTTGCGATTCTTGTCGACTTGAATTCAGTCCCTTTTGCATTGATCGAAATAAAAAAATCTCAATATATTCGTATAAGTATATTACTTTTTGTATATGGCATGCATAGGGGCAAGTCAGAAGTATGGGCAAATAGAGATGTTATTGTTGCGGAACATATACAAGCAACGTGTGTAAGAAACTGATAGACAAAGAGAAAAGTGGACAGGAGAAAACAACAGTATCATCGTTAAAATCATCAATGGCACGATGTATTTATAACTTAACAGCAAAGAGTGATCTCTAGACAGATAGATGTACATATTATGTATGTTTGGTCATGTAGCATTATGAAAGCTAAACAGTTTTTTTCTCTCTAGAGTAACTTGAGAGAGAAAGAGAGTTATAGTTGAACAGAGAAGAAAAAAACTGGATATAATGTAGGGACAACGAGAAGGCCATAAGACAAACTGTTGTAGGACAAAGTGAACAAGAGAATCAACGAAGTGTGGAAGCGTAAGAAGGAACTATCGTATTTTTTTTCTTCTTCGGGAATGTTTGTATTTGTGTGTGAATTGAATACAAGTGAATTTTACTTGAGAAGAATGAGGGTTGCTCTCTTGCTGCTGGTTTGGTTTGTTGTCGGTTTGGGTGTCTCTTGTCGCCGTCCTCGTTGTCGTCGTTGGTTGCAGGACGTTGTTGTGTGGACGACGATACGTTGAGTTGACGAAGTCGAGAGTGAAAAAAACTTATATTTGGTATTTTTGGTGTAGGGCAAACATTAAAACGTACACAGAGAAAGTCTCTCCTTAGCTTTCTGACTTTGTGTATTTTGAGAAGGGAAAAAATAGGAGCTAGGGAGTTTGTTCTACACTGATTTTCCCTGAAAATTGAGATAAACGGCTGATTTTGAAGAGGAGACCCCAAGGAAGATTTATCTTTTCGACTGAAAACTTACACTTTTAACAACTACCAAAAAACTATTATACAACTTGCTATAGGCTGTAGTTTTGTCATCTATATATACATATATATGTATTTATGTTTGGTAGTCTCTATGTGTGTCATCATCATGTATGCTGTTCTTGTAAGAGTACTTCAGCAAGTAGCACTAGCACTAGTGCTAGTTTTGCTTGTTTGTCATCATCAAAACAGGGCAACCAGAAATACACATATATTTTTTGTACAGAGACGCAAAACAACTAAAAGCATTCAAAGTAACACTACTTATTCACTCAACCAAGTTTACTACTATTTTTTACATCTTCTTTATCTGCTTTTATTTCACTCTCCTTCTTCTTGTAAGTAGTGCTCACAAAAATGTCTTGATAAAAATGTCGTATATATGGAAGTGTATAGTTGAGAATCCACAGTACAGCGTCATTTTTGAAGCAAAACATATCCGAAGAAAAATATTGTCACCGAATAAAGAGCATGGTACGAATTAAGAGTATGAAATTTAAAACGTGACATTAGCATTCGAATCTATTGGTCAAAGTTGCCTAAACTGAACCCACTTTTACTTTGGTAGAAAAATGTTTAAAGTTTGTCGAAATCTGAAAACCGACGTCTTATTTTACATCTTGAACTTCAGAACTTTAATTTAAAACTTTAATGTCATCATTTTTTGCCATTTATGTATTTGATCACAAATAATTTATAATTGTCGAATTTCAAGCACAAAATATGAGAGAACCGAGGGAAGAACGTGTGCAAACGAGAATATGTATGCAATAATGTGTTAATGGAGAAAAAGGTCGACTAAAATTATAGAAAACTGAATCTGGTTAAATCAAATCAAAGGCTTTGATGTTTTATGGCTTATTTTGATTTTATGATATACTTGTAGCAGGGTTCCGTTTTATTTTAAACTGTTATGAAACTGTTTCGATACAAATAACTCTATCGTTATTTTCCTGGAAGGAGGTTGTGAGTGAACTTATATGCGAGGAAAAGTGTTTGTGAAGTTATATATTACGGGCTGCAGTGTTGACTTGCGAAGAAAAAGGAAAATAAGAGGCTTTATAAAGTCGTGAATGGGAAAGTGATGGGCAAAGTTATCAAATTTCAATAGGAAATCAACTCCTTTCCGCCGATTCATAAGTCATTTTATTTCTCTTCCTGGAAAAAAAAGAAGGAGAATAGAGGGCTTTGTGAACTATGTGCATGAACTTTATTCACAAAAGTTTTTCTTTTGCTTTTGTCAGAGAAATTTTACTTGTTTGCTTCACAACTATTGTACTGGAAGGAATGCAAGGCGAGGAGAAGGAAATAGGGAATAGGCAGGAATAAAAATGGTAGATTGTGAAGATTTCCTTTTTGTAGCTTTTAGATATTGTGAAACTCTTGAGTCAAGTTCGTGAAGTCAAGTGCTTCATATGAGAAAAACAAAGGGCACTGAAAGCCTATAAGCGACAATATTTAAGAGTTGAATTGTTCACGCAAAAAAATCTCAATTATAAGTTATCCTAATTATCCATGTTGTCCTCTTTGAAATGCTTTTGCTAAAATTTGATGCAGTTGAAATAACAATGTTCATCACAATTTTTTCTTACATTGATTTAAACAGGCGGAGAAAGTGGAAGTAAAGCAGAAATGGGCGTCTCGCCTTCTGGGAAAACTAAGAAAGGATATCACCCAGGAGTGCCGAGAGGACTTTGTCTTGTCCATAACTGGCAAGAAACCGGCAATGTGTGTGCTCTCTAATCCGGATCAAAAGGGGAAAATGAGAAGAATCGACTGTTTACGACAAGCAGACAAGGTATGTATCCATGTTTATGTAGCGCACGTTTTTTTAGCAGTTAAAATAAAATAAAAACGAAATAAAAAACTTACAAATGGAAATAAAACTACTATAATGCCTCAATAAATAACATGAATGCTATCTATGCCACATGAAGAATAATGTAAATAGACGCAAAATTAGATTTGTTTGGCAATACATTTATATTAATCATTTTTCTGCTACAATCATGTGCTCTTTTTATTCGTTTTATATGTTTCCTTTTTAGTTCGAGTATCTTTTAAAATTATCATCATGCCCAACATATGTACGTTTGCCAGAACATTTTAGCTGGAATAAATTTTAGTTTTTTCATTTGTCGATGTTATCTGAAATGTTACATACTCAATAAAGTAATGTAATAGTTTAGCTCTAACATTTATTCTTGTCGTTTTTTATTGTTTAAACATTTATTGCAATTATGATATGTGTGATTTGTGTATTAAGATACATACATATTATGATTGTTTATTCCTCTTCTTATGAAAGTTATGAAAGTGCTCCTAAAGATTCATATTAGTTGAAAAGTTTAAAAAAACAAAAGCATAGTAAAAAAATAAACATTTTGCTGTCCTGGTGAACGCTGCATCTAAATTGAATCATATTGTTTATAGAAGCTTGTTAAATGTTGCAACTATTTAATACATGAAGTAACTTATCTTTTCAAACTGATTTCAGGTGTGGCGACTGGACCTTGTGATGGTTATTCTGTTCAAAGCAATACCTTTAGAAAGTACGGATGGCGAGAGGCTTGAGAAATCTCACGAGTGTCTCCATCCCGGCCTTTGTGTTAACCCGTACCACATAAACGTATCCGTCCGTGAGCTGGATCTTTATTTGGCCAACTTCATCAATAGCCATGGTAACTGCAAATTTATTGTTTTCTCCTTGTACTAAACATATGACTTTTTGGATAAATATTTTAGAAAAATATCTTCAACATGCATGCATGTCCAGGTTTTAGATTCTGAGTTCATAATGATACATTTTCTAAGTTGAGGTAGTAAAAAATATCTGACACACAAATTTACCGTAATGGACAAGATAAATAAAATTGGTTTGGGCATGCTAGACTGGCATTTGGCATTTTCGTGACTTTTGCAACGCTTAATAGAAATGGATAGGAATAAATCTCTTAGTTCCCTCTTTCCAGATTATTTCTTTCCACATGATAGTCCTAAAATTCGTGTTCTTTGCGTGCTGAGCTCAAGTGGGTATTTATTTTACTGTACAGGAAGCTCGAGATTCTGCCCCTGTATTACTAAATACTATCCCATCACCACAGCTACAAAAGAAAATGCATAACTTTATACTTTGTATCTAGAAAACCTTGTATTTGTAATAATTTTGTTTACTCACTCTATATCTACTTAACATTTTCATATTGTTTCACTGTCCACCCTCCTTACAATATTTTCATTGTTTACCTTCTACCGGACAGCCATATAATCTTTTTCTGGTTCGTTGTAGCCGCTATTATCACAACACATGCACCATTCGACAGAATGCAAACATCACAATAAAACCAACAACAGCTTTTTTCCACTGCTGTTGTTTCTTTTTCTTTTGATTCAAATAGACTTTCATCAGAAAAGATTTTTCAGCTTTTTCAGCATTTTTTTTCCCTTCAGATGATTTTTTTTGCGTTTCTTTCTTTCTTTCAGCTTCTTGTCGACGAATGTCTTGTTTAGTTGTCTCTGAGAAAAATACTGCCTCACTACATGTCGCTTTTCGGACGAGTTGAATACCTCAACGTCTTGTTTCTTTTTTTGATATCTCATTGAAACCGGAACAGGAGATTTTTGTGTGGTGTGTTATGTAACTGAAACACAACAATAGCTAAAAGTAAAATGAATTTTTGGTTGTGAAAAATATTAGGGGAATAACGTACGCCGTGTTTGCTTGCTTATTTAACCTTTCACTCACTTTCACCACGTTTCATTCACGGACACATGCTGAGCCACTAATGATTACCGTAAATAGATGTGCCCGAGGAAGGAAAGCTGGCTGAGCATGCTGAGCGTATAAGATAATGCATAAGTATGTACTCCCATGTATAAATATCATTTGTCTACATACTTTATTATATTTTTCATATAAAAACGTCTACAAATTAGTTGAAACAGTAGATTCAAAAACAAATGTTTTTTTCTTCTTCACAAACGTGCAAGTCAGAATAAAAGTGTGACTCTTAAAAAATGAACTACTCTCCTTTATTTTGGTTCTTCATATCAACTCTTTCATGATCACATGATAGGGTATTCTTTTCAAGTGGCTTCACTTCTTTTTTATTGTTTTCTAAAAAGTTGTGCCACTTTTCTCCATTTTGCA
>JAQIWN010000280.1:0-39522 GCA_034699025.1 Entomobrya cf. arborea Gr-Col-00668
CCGTCCGTGGCTCTCATTTTCATGGGAAGATTTGATAAGGATCAAAATATAGTGAGGATTTTTTTGTACTGGGATTGGTACTTGATGGTTATTAAAGCTATTGAAAGGGTGTAGAACTAAATGGTGTACATATCATTATAGTTTTCTGATAAAGTATTTTGAGAGGGTGGGTGACAGCATTTAAAGATAACTAGGTTAAAGTTGTTAGATGGATGAGAGTAACAAGTAGATGTAAAGCAGCTGATATCTATTCAGAGATAAACTTTTCGCACTCCAGCAGTTAGTTGTAATAATTAGAATAACAATAGTAAATGGTATGTGCTAATGTTCTGATTTTTTTGTATATTTTCTTTAGCTGACTTAACTACCTGGAAGTATAGCAGGGAATTTCTATTGATTCAGCATTGACGGAAACAGTTTGTTTGACAAACAAACAAAATGTCGACTGACGGGGAAACTAATAATAGCCAGGACACTGGTTCTGGCGCTGGGGATACTCCACCAACACCAGTGCCGCAGGAGTTAAATTGGTCTCGATTTATGGAGGTGGTGCATACCCGAAAGATTGATGTTGCCCTTTGGGCGACCCGGATTGTAACCATATTTTTCTCTGCTCTGTACATGGTGCCCATAATGGGGTAAGTATAGACTAGCATTTGAAATTGAGCACTGACTTGTGGTTGATAATTTGTTAAAGCACGCATATTTTACTGGAATGATTGTTTTAATTGCTAGGAATCCAAATAACTATTACTATAAGGCTCTACTAGCAAGTGCAGCCACATCAGCGCTAAGACTTCATCAACGCTTGCCAAATGTATCTCTGACGCGTGCCTTTCTTGCTCAGCTTCTTTTAGAGGATTCTTGTCATTACCTCTTCTACTCACTTATCTTCATCTATTGTGCACCAATTGGCTGTAAGTAGTACTAATTTTAATTGAAACGCGTTTTAATTTTTATAAGAATGATCGCATTTGACTCTGACCAACTACTTTATTCATTCATTTGAACTATTACTACAGTGGCTATGACTCCAGTAACGCTATTTGCTGTCCTTCACTTTGCAAGTTTCTCTCTAACGTTGCTCGACGTAAGTTTTTGAAATAACTTTAGATGAAATATATTAACATTGCCAAATTGACTTCCAATTTAATAATTTTTGAACATTTCATTCTTCAGGCATTGGGTAGGAACTCGGCATGGATCGCTAGATTGTTCATCTCTCTGATTGACTACCACACCGCAACTATTCTTCGTTTGGCAGCTGCAGCTGAGATCATCATCATGGTCTTGACAATTACATACATTCTTGGGTAAGTTTTCATCGCATTTTGCGCTCTCTCCATAGTATAATCCTATCAAAAGAATATCTAGGCAAAATTAATCAATTGAAATCCAGTAGAATCTAGCATATATTTTCTAGAAATAAGGGCACCACGGCTTAGCTGTGTCTACATGCCTATAGCTGTAGCGTTCGTGAATAATTAATGACGTTTAAATGGATAAAATGAAGTGAATGTGTGTAATTTGTGCTGTGTTATGACAACAAACACAGCGTATTGAGCGTATCGTCATGTATTGCTTATGCCTGTTGTGTTGACTTTTACTTCAGCAACCTAACTTATTTGATGTCCTGCTAGAAATGACAGTTATATGTACATATATAAATCATAAACAACTTAACATTTGTAGAAGCTAAATCGATCAATTTTGTATCACTAAAGTCACAGTACAGGTTGGAGTAGAAACTCTGGTAAAATCGATAAAGCTTTACGCTGCATTATGTCTAAAGCTTAGCTAGGTGTTCATTATACGTAGTCGTCAATAAGCGTTCCACTTCGTTTCCAGGAAGTTCTGGAAGTTTTAAATCCATCCAGTTGGAAAATGAGCAACAACAAGTTGTTGGCTGATTGCCTTTAGCTGTTAGCTTTGCATCTCTTTGTTTGATGGAAGTACTATTCTAGGGCAATACGCCCATTTAAATTAGGTCACTTGAAATGATTTCGATTTCACTTAGTGGATAAATAAATTTACATAACCTACTTGTCATAATGAATTAACTGAGGATCTCAAAAATGGATTGGTATACATTCTATTGATTTTTAATATAAACCATTTATTACTCTTCTATAATTTTAGTGCTCGAGCTTCAATTGTGACCCCATTCATGTACTATCGGTTCCTCACTCTGCGTTATGCGTCTAGAAGGAATCATTACACAAGGACTATGTTCTACGAGCTGCGTATGGCAACTGAGCGATTCATCATGTCTGGAAAATGTCCTCAATTCCTCCAAAAGATTCTTCGCTGGCAGATCGACCTCCTATGCCGACTCGCACCTACCCCAGCACCAGCAAACTAAGTGTTGAAAAATGTGTACAAAATCATTGCCAATTCATTTCACTATTATGAAACTCCGTACAGAAAAAGAAATCAATCCAAAAAAAGTTCATTTCTGTGTGTTGTGAATTGACGCCAAAAAACAACTAATAATGAGAAATCGAACAATTTACTATTTCATTTAACCCGAAACCTAATCAAACTATGGTTCTTCTCATGATCATTCTTCCTTCTTCTTATCTACTTAAACAATCAATTACTTTTGTACAATTAATATTGTTATTTTTTCAGAAGTGAATTTTCACTTGCTATACATTCATCAACTTACTCTTCTTGTCAATGAAAATATACTCCACTTATTTCTTAATTACAAATGTACTACATATGCATTTACTTCGTTCTTAAGTTAAATTATTATGGTTTAAATTTTGAATACTTCTTATATTGGTACTAAATTTTAAAAATTGTAATAACTATTTAGTAAAAATTTACAATTAAGTCTTTTCTTTTATTGTAGGTTGTGTAACTAGCGTGATAGTATTCAGAGACACACAAGATTGAGTAATAATAATATATGATCATGCTGAAAACCTTTTTAGTCTAGTCGATCACGACGATATCAGATTTATAATATATATAAAATTGTTTCATTTGAGTAGTTAGTTTACTTATTTTAAACTATATATTTCCGTATATGTATGTAATGAATTTACCATCCACTATCTACATACCTGTTCGA
This sequence comes from Entomobrya cf. arborea Gr-Col-00668, assembly GCA_034699025.1. Classification (NCBI taxonomy): domain Eukaryota; kingdom Metazoa; phylum Arthropoda; class Collembola; order Entomobryomorpha; family Entomobryidae; genus Entomobrya; species Entomobrya cf. arborea Gr-Col-00668. The sequence goes on from JAQIWN010000280.1 coordinate 3,080, forward strand.
ACTTCGAAGCTTCTGCTGATAATTATTAGGTTAATTGTAAATCTTGCATCTATTACGATTAATTAAGAACTTCACAGTTTTATCATCAAAAATATTATTATCAGAATTGCATTGAAATAAATATTTGTGTAATAGTCACACGTTTTAATATATAATTATCAGAAGGTTTGATTTGAGACTTCTTGGTATTCTTGTACACTGTTATAACAATTAGCTATGAAGTAGCTATACATATTTCGGCTTTATTCAAGAAAGAACCATGTATCTGTCCAAAAACAATAACAATTATGTAAAGTGGTATTTATTAATTACACAGTTTTTTAAAAAGATATGAATGAAGATGAAATAGGCGAAGGAAGACGAGATTTTCTCGGATATTTCACAACAAATTAGACTTTAAATCTTGTCCGGAGAAAACATGGAGAGAAAAACGACTTGTGATAAATAAGTAGAGTTTATTGCGATTCTCATCCAAAATGCGTATCATACTACTAGTATTTGAAGTTTTACAGCTGATATTCACAATTTTAAAAACTACATTTTAAATCACACAGTACGAATTAGTTGTGTTAAGGCTTTTATGTGATTAAGATGATAAAAAGGGAAACATTAGCGAAAGGTGTAAATCAGTTAAGATGGGAAGATGCGCGAAAATGGGAGATAGTTAATAGGTTTTCTATCTTATACACTCTGTATGTAATTTTAAAAACAATAGAATTATTCCCAAATTCTATGTCATTCATGACGGATAAACTTTTAATACTAGTTTTGTAAGTTATGAATAATAATGTTGGCAGTTTATACTATCTCGTTTGTAAATAGGAAATAGAAAAATGATGAGAAACGCAATACAACTTTGTATTATGTCCTCATGTTGCTGGACCATCCTTCGTAAATGAATCTTTATGTAACGGTTGTATTAATCATTCGCTGGTGAGGTAGTACCAAAAATGCATTCTTAATAATGAATTCTTCAAAAACATTGCACTACAATAATGAAAGGGTTGTTTCTTACTCGTTTGATTTTCAATTATAAATGAAAGGTGTTATTGTTATTGTCTAGGAACAGCGGAATTCATGTAATGTAACTATTAATGGTTAATAAAAAAATATTCTGTAAATTTTAAGAAGTGGGTCGCATTATCATATTTTGATTATTTAGTAATCATGGATTGGATACGGATGCATAATAACTGATCAAAAATAGGCAGCTGGTGTCAGTTTTTCTAAACAAGATATTTATTTCTCAACTTCGCAAAAACTGCGAGCGTTAAAAAGTTGTTTGGAGAATACATAGTCGCGTAGATATTATGGAGTGATTAAGACATAACTGCCCCAACTGGAGCCCCCACTGGTTCACCCGGTTTCAATGCGCTGATAGCAGCAATGTGGGCAGCAGAGGTTGAAATAGCAGCGGGTTCTCTGGGAATTTCATCCTTGGGCTCCACAATGGCAACGTGATCGGGGAGGGGTTTCCTGGGTCCGATCTTGCCATTAGGATCCCAAGGAAGCATAATTTTAACCTTGATACCCAAGACACCTTGTCTGTAAATGAAATAAAAATCATATTATTCACAAACTGTTGTCCAGCTTCTAAAACTAACGATTTGGAAAAACGGTAAGGGTATAGAAATTCCATAGATAAAAAGATCAACTAACCTGAGGAGGACGTGACGAGTTGCGGTATCTACATAGTGGTTGGTTGGGTCACCACTGTGGATCATGAGACCATCAACGAATTTCATTGACTTGGCTCTCTGACCACGGAGCTTTCCAGATACGACGACTTCGCAACCCTTTGCTCCAGATTCCATAATGAACCTCAGTACACCTATTAATTATTTAAAAAAGTAATACATAATTCAAACTGATTCTGACACATCGAATATTTAAGGCGTTGTACAAGTTTAAGTAGAATCAATTGTGAAACTTACCATAACATGCCCTTCTGACAGCGAGACCTCCTACAAGCTTGTAACGGAGGGATTCAGCTTGGGCGATAGCGCACAGACCACGAACTCCGACCTTTTCGGCGTACAGTTCAATGGAACCCGGAGCAAAACCGAACCTCTTGGTTACTACAGAGGTTAATTCCCTTATTCTACGTCCCTTGTCTCCGAGAACATTCTGTGTTCTGGTGGCCATAATAATAATTTCCGTTCGGTTGGGGGCGACACGGATTTCCAAACCAGAATAACCATCCTCAGCCAATTCTCTCATCAGGAATTCGTTCAACTCAGCTCTGAAGAGCCCCTCGCGGACAAACTGAAAATAAAAACATAAAAACACATCACATTAATATCGTAAATTCTTTCACCAGAATTCTTGAACACACAAGTCTACATTTTTTCCCTCCTTTTTATATTCTGAAAGCCAATCAAATAATCCATTCACACGGAAATTAAAGTCGAATCAGTGACAATTGTACACTACCAATTAACATTGCACTTTCAAAACTGTTAGTTAGCTATATTGAAAGGCTAGATAATATAATATACAGACAGGCTGTCCAATTTCTCCTTTTTTATCCTTTATTATTACAATTAAGTTTCTCACAAACTGATAATTTTAGAAATCACTGAAAAACTATAAACTTACCTTCCGCTTTTTCGAAATTTGCATCTTCTCCGCCATGATTAAATTTTAACTGAACAATTTATTTATTTTTTATAAAATAAACCGGACTAAATGCCTAGCCGCAGATGAATGTGCACGTCGTCAGACTCTCAAGCCGATTAGAAGGAGCACACGGCAAACAATTCTTAACTTGCCTGGCAAAACTTGTGGCGTGTCAGAATATACTGAACACAAAGCCCCTCCATGTATTCCCCGACACAGCCAAAAGATCGCGTGAGTAGCGATCTGGTGTTTTGCTCACTGACCTCCCAGAATTTTTCTCCTTTAAACGTACTCATTCTGCTTCTCAAATAACTTGAAGGGATATGAGAAAATTGCCTTCTAACCCCTCACATTTTTATGCATTATATTTTAAGCTTATTTCATAGGTTCAGTTTGGGGCTACTTGAGACATAGAAGTACTAATGAAAGAATGACAAGTGTAGAGTGCAGAAATAAAATGATCCGTCAGAGGATTTTTCACGATAAAAGATTTGGGCAATGGCAAATGGTTTTTTAGTCTGTTTCTTATTTGGGGCTACCTGAGAATCGCCTGGTCACTGGCCACTGGTCATTGGTTATTCGGGAATTTCACTTGCTGTGGTTTATAATAATGGCATTTATCCTTGTTCTTGTAAACTTTCGGTTTTAAAACTAGCTTCATGAATGAAATTTTAATATGTTTCATCTTTATTTTTTTCTTATATTATTTTTGACAAATTCTCCATTAAATTTATAATTTTAGTTGTAAATAATTTTAGTTATCAACTCCTGATCATCAAGATATTTTTTCTCAAAAATTATTAATCGACGTTTTCGTTTAGAAAGTCATGAATGTTTCAATGGTTATCTAATTGACAACTGGGTTTTTGACAAGTGTGACATTAAAAACATTACTTTGACTTTGACTCGAACAGGTTATCCAGCGGAGCATCTGCGTTGAAATAAAATTGAGGAAGCTTCTCAAAGACATTTTGCACACTGCCCACATCAGACAGACAGACCACAGAAATAAATCTCATTATTTAATCGCATAAATATAAATTAAAGCTATAAAACGGACAGGTGGAGGGCAGAAATGTGATCAAAGTTTATTTTTAAAAAATTCCATGTGTTGATTGATGCGATGGTAAAATAAAAATCATATCAAAATTTTATATAAATGAATGTAACTCAATATCGATTTGAACCTATTCAAAATTTCTAATAATACTCATATTAAATTCATACATAAGAATGCATTGTTAGACTGTGTTTGTTTCTTAAGTACCTCCTTTCATCTTTGGAGAAGCAAGTTATTTTTTTCAAATGTCACTTGATCTCAAACCATAAATTCTCACACAATCCATCATGCATGAAGACAAGCACCCAAAAAATATATCACATGACACATGAAATCAACTTTATGGATTTAATTTACGCGACCTCGTAATTTATGTAATGTATAACAAAAATAATGGACAGAGATTTCAACAGGAATTCTATATTGTTGATAGCACTTATTAATGTTTTAGTACAATAATATGTGAGAGACCTGAAAAAAGCCTGAGGCATCAAGGTACATAATCTCATCATTCCTGCAAGCACCAGAATAACAGCAACCAGAACGTAAAGAGATGAAGCACTACAGATGCATTAAGTTTTTTATCCAGCAATCCAATATCAGGTTTGACCATTCACAAAGCTCTTTGAACATGGTAACTTCTCATGGCAAAAAAAATCAGAATCAGTTGGTTAGCATTCAGTCATGTGTTATGTTGTAGAGCAACATGACAGTAATAGAGGAGGAGGTTTTAACTAATTAAATTAGGTACTAACAAGCTTAAACAACATTAAATAGTTGGGTAGTTATAAAGTGAAATATAACGCCACACTAAAAATGGGAATTTGAATTGGTGCCAGTTGCTTGTGTATTTAAATTAGTTTCAAGTGATTTTGTTATTCACATGCAAAAAAAGAAGATTTTTGAAGATGACTAGTTCTATTTTAAGGTGAATGTTCACCATTCTTTAACACAGTTTAAAAAAGTGAGGGCTTGGAAGTTGAAACAGAAAGCTTTGGTGTCAGTTGTGAGTTGAAGAAGAGAGCACAAAGGAGAATAGTCGACTGGCTTAGTGTGGCTATGCTTAAGTGTTGTGCAGGGACAAAAGAATAATCTATCAAAATATCATTGATGCACAATTGCTAAAAATACGTTTCTGGATAAATTCAATTTAATATTGTTAGTTGCCCATTAAAAGTATTATTAATTGTTCGGTAGCCATGGAGACTAGAACAAAATCCTTTTTGATGTGGTCAGGCATTGTATGCCTCTGCTTCTTCGCTATCCCGTATCACTTGAAAGGGTCCGATGAAGAGCATTTAGAAATGGCTTTACGGAACTATAGCAAAAGCTATGGCAAGGACTACAATGACAGCCACTTGAAAGAGCGACTACCTCATTTTAAGGTTAAATTTTTCAAATACATACAGAAAAATAGAACAGTATACTAGTTTTTGTTCAAAGTGTGAATTAAATCTAAATGTATGAATTTACTTGCTTAAAATTGTAATTTGTTATTTTTTCAGAAATCCTTGGTAAAGATATCCGAGTTAAATGAAAGGGATGACGAAACCATTTGGAACTCCATGGTACCCACTCTTAAGCTGAGTAAAACCAGCACTGACCTCAGCGACGATGAAAAGAAGTCTGTCCGGAAGCACGTCCACTTGAAAAAGTGGAAACCAGGCAAGCCAAAAAATGAAGGATATGCCGTCTGGGGCCTTACACAGTTTGCAGATATGAGTCCCGATGAATTTCGTTCCCAGTACTTAAGCCCAGGGATTCTTCAAAAGATCCAAGAACGTGAGAGGAAGAAAAATGATCCTCATCATCATCATCACAACCATCATCACAGTGAGAACCAAGTGAGAAAGAAGCGGGCCCTCAAGTTTGCAGGTACAATTCCCGACAAGATTGACTGGCGTACGAAAGGAGTGATCACGGGAGTAAAACATCAAAAATCTTGTGGAGCTTGCTGGGCATTTTCAACGGTGGAGACAGTGGAAAGCATGCATGCCCTCCAGAACGGGAAGCTGGAGCCGTTGAGTGTGCAACAAGTGATCGACTGTGCTGGAAACGGGAATATGGGATGCAATGGAGGAGATACTTGTTCTGCCGTTGACTGGATGACTGGAATCAAGTTGGCTACAGAAAACCAATATCCACTTACCTTACAAGATGATAACTGCAAGTTACGGGCATCTCCTATGGGTGTGCAGGTCAACAAAAATTATACTTGCGATAAGTAAGTTTAAGGAAATAAAATAAGGAAAATGTATTTTTTTTTAAATTACATTCAATATTATATTTGGTCTTTATTCTGTCTTTTATTTTAGTTACGTGGGTGCTGAAGAAGATCTCCTCACTGTGCTCGCTAATCATGGCCCCGTGGCTGTGGCAGTTGATGCTACAAATTGGCAGTATTACGTAGGTGGGGTTATTCAGTGGAACTGTGACGCCAATAACAATCATGCCGTTCAAGTAAGTAACCGTTATTGATTTGGACATACGAAATTTTTGATGGGTAGGTCTGTTCCTAATTCAGTTTACTTTTTTGTTGTTTTTCAGGTGGTTGGATACGACAGAACAGGAAACACTCCACATTACATTGTCAGAAATTCATGGGGGACCTCTTTCGGGGACAATGGATACATGTACATTGCAGTTGGTTCTAACTTGTGTGGAATTGCAAGAGAAGTGTCGGTCTTGTCAGTAGATAAGTAATTGTAAAAGTGTAGGAACAATAGCCCATATGTGAATCCAAATAATTTTTAATCATGACCTTAGGAGATTCTAGTGTAACTTTTTAAAAAATAAGTGAGTAATTAATACATTCAATAGAGTTTTTAACTGTGATATTTCAACGAATAGGTGGCTTCATTGCGTGAAATATTAAATGAAGACTGGAATGCGGTAGCGAATTTTAATTTTTTTTCTCCTCTACTGATGCTTAATGAAGAAATTTTTACAGGGTATTTCATATTATAAGCAAAATTACTGTGAAACCGTACTTTATTGTCATAATTGAATGAAAATTATGCAGTATGTGCAATGATATTATTGTGTTTCATTAAGTACTTATTTTTTACTTAAAAACAGTTTATTATGTTGACGAACCAAGTCTCAAATACATTTGTGTACTCAATTAAGTTTAATTTGGATCGTACCAAATTAAATATGTCGCAGTTTATTTAAAAAAAGATAATACTGAGGATAAAACAGGACACAAAGCAATAATATTTACAAGGTAAACTTGGAGCTGTACTTAAAATACTATAGATTGTATAGTGAATTACACTTTGTATTTGTCAACATGTATATTAACTAGTACCTATAAACAGCGTATACTAATGCCATATTAACACTTTTTCATGCAAAAATTTTAAATAAAAGAATCGAATGACATTTTAAAAATTATAAGTAAACCAGTTAAATTATTCAATGATTCACAAATCATAGTTCTTCAGTTTTGGGGTAGCTTATTTTAATGGGTTTCATTGTTCAGAGTTTTTTGTCTGGAATCTGAAACAAAAAATTAATCCACCATTAATTTATCCAACTGACATGCTTAAATAACCAGTGTTCTCGGCAAAACCATTTTTAGGAAAACCTCCTCACGCACTTTTTGTTATTAAACGAACAGGTTCATCGGGTCGTCGGGATCTTTCCAGGAGTCTCATTCGTCTTCCGGGAGACAAATAAGCAGATCCAGAAGAACTGCTACGTGGCTTTTGAACTGATCCTGATGAGGACTGTAAAGGTTTAGGCTTTCCAAACAAATAAGTGAGTGGAATAACGGTGGAGGAAACTGCTACCATCACTGGCACGTAAAATTTAGAGAAAATTAGCGCTTCCAAAAAAAAATCACTTTTAAATGAAATTTTAAATAAGACTTTAAAATAATAATGTGCACCTGGAAATTTGTCATCTACAACTTGAGGTTGTCTGGGGTCCACAGGGAGGGACGCAACGAAGCTGAGTAGTAACGCTGACGTTAAGTAAAATAGAATTAACATTTTGTGCTTTTATGGTGTCCACTTCCAACTTCCAAGAACTTGATAGCTTCCAACAAGAATTCTACGTAAAACACGAAAAAAATAGTAAAACCACTTGAACGGCAAGCCTAGTAACAAATGCAAAGACGCTTTGGGGATTGGAAACCAAATGCCACGCTATGCTGCAACGTTCGAACTTTGTTTTACACTGAAGCGTAATTTGAAATCTAGTGAAACTTGAATAAAACAAAAAAAACGTTGAGTGAAAATTTCAAATACTTTACAAAAACAAGGAAGACCACGTTGTGTTGTTTGTCGAGCTTGATGTTACGTTATTACAATTATTATGTCTACTGTTAAAAATCCACACAATACACAATAAAGCGTGCTCACGTTTTTTAAAAGTTGACAGTACGCACTTACTTTCGTTTTGCTTGAAGCTATAATTTGTTACTGTGACTATTGTTAGTTGTTCAAGTAACACGCACAAATTCACACTCTCTAACAATTGATTACCCCAATAATACAGGAAGGAACAAAGACGTCTAAATAACAAAGAAACTATAATATGTTCGTTCTTCGTTCATGCAATAAAACATACTAAAGTGCGAGAATGTTACTTAATGCAAATTGCATATATATATCAAGTTACACCGACAGCACAGCTATGTCGCTTCTTTTAACGTTTACCATTTTTAGTCCGACTATCCATCCATCTTCATCCCACACAACTTTTAAAGCAAAAAACTGATTGAAAGGCGATTTAACAAAAATTTTAAAATTATATAATGTCAGTGTTTTTGTATGAAGCTTAATATTTAATTTCCTGTTTTTATAGAACAAAAACAAATTCTATTTAAACGGTAGCAAAACATGCTGACAACGTTATTCTACATTATTTAATTGTTTAATGTAAGTATCTTGTTCTTCGCCCTGCAATGACACTGAAGATGACAGTGATTACCTTTTTGTGTTTATGCATAATAGTTGGTCATCTTACCTGTCATTCACTTTACAATTCACACTGATCACACTTCTTGTGGTTGACTTGTTGATAAAAAAAGGAGGAAAGGAAAGTTATTACGCGTGCTTATTTTAGAGCGAATTAGCTGGTAACTCTCTTAATAAAAATTGCAACATTTGATAAGCATCTCAGAAAAATCTCTAAACATGACAGGAATAAACATTGGATTTTTTTTCCTGTTCTGCTAATTGCAATCACTGGTTGAGTTAGTAGACACTATAGACAACTTAGTGATAATAATGTTATCAAACTTTCAATTTATAACTTTATGTAATAGATACAAAAAAAGTATAATAGCTCTGAGTACTATAATATTTTTATCTTTATTAAAATAAAATATTGTTGATGAATAAATCACGACAATCGCGGTCATCAAGAAGCCAAGCCAGCCACCAGCAGCAATACCAGTGCAGTGATTTCTTATTTCTTTCTGCAGAGTTGCCTATTTTTATTCAACTCTACTTTGATTTGACTTGACGGCTTTTTTCAAGGGCATCTTCATTACGCCTGACAAAGCTGATTACAATATAGCAACAATGCTTTTTGTAAACAATGTTGTGCAAATAATTTTTTACGTACCTTGTTTTTTTTATGAAAAATGGAATATTAGTAAATATTACTTGCCAATTTCGGACACCCAAACATTCATACATGAATACATTCAATGATTCAATTTGTAACTGTGTATAATTTTTTACAACTTGAGTAGATTTAGAATGGTGATCTGTTGATCATGAGAAATGATGGCAAACAATTGTGACGTTTTTTTAACATCTTCTTTTGTCCCACACACATGACACACACACAAAGATTATAATATTTTTTGTTCATTCGTTTTTACCTATACCCACTCACTCCTCAGATTAAAATTCATGATGTGGATTGGATTGGTTTTTGGATTGCATGGCTCACCAAAAATTTGAAACACATAATCGTTCATCTTCCTTTATTCATCTTTTTAATGTACCTAAAATAACACAGGAATTTACAGAGGTTATCAAGTATTTATTTTTAGATCAGATTTACATGATAGCCCATAATAAAAATTACAGTTTGGTACGCAAAAAAACACGTAAGTAGTTTACTTGTCTTCCCATCGTTTAGGGATGCATGAAGATGAAGATAGGCGTTTATACATGCTTGTATTGTAACTGCTTACATGACAGGGTGTTGGTTAGGTATGTTTAACCATTTTTAAAAAGCACTCGACACAGTAGGAGGATGATGATGATGATATAACGTATTATTATACCCGAGTAATACAATAAATCATTAATTTATAACTTGAAAATCCTCTTTTTGACATTCTCGTTTTTATTCCTACACCATTTTTGGCAATTACTAATCATTAGTCGTTATTTTTATGCACGTGTAGTTACAAGTCAAGTACCTAAATATAAGGTTTTTTTTAGTGTTTTGATTTTTTTGGTCACTCATCGGTCACCTTTGCCATTAAATAAAAAAAATGCTTCAGAATCTTTTAGTCGAAGATATGCCGATGTGTATTTAATGTAATATGGAGGGTTCCCGTTGCTATGACGTATAAAAATGGAGTCATTGCACTTCCAATTTATTTTTTAGGTATACATGCAATTATCAAAGCAGAGAAAACTCTGTGACATTGATGAGATTTATTAAATGGTCAAGTATGTTAAAATAATAATTACGATCCCATCATTTCATATACTTTCTTGATTTCCTGTGACCTGAATTGATGCATTGTAGTATCAATTGTGTCTATTCGTTACTGAGGATTGTCAAAAGTTGTGGTCCACAACCGAACCCCTTTTATTTTCATTCCTTTACTTGTCTAGTTAAAGCTTTTGGCCACCCTCAATTCCTCTGAGAATCTCGCCTTCCAAGGCTCCATCATCCGATCAGTTGTTAAATGAATACTGACAAGATTAACTTGATTGGTGAGTGAAATTCAAAGCTGATCAATTTGAATTAAGCATAAATAAATAAAATATGGTTTTTAAAGACGATTTTTATTCAGAATATGATATTATCAGAATTCATTAATCATGTTTGACGGAGATGGGACAAAGTCCAATTATTATTATCATCATCACATTCAACAACTTACAGCAATGATATTGAATAATATGCAATATTTTATTGACAATTCAGGCTAGACTTACTACACAGCTTTGTCCCTTTTTGCCATTTAGAAATACTACCATAATTTTAGCATCCAAAAATGATAGTCTCAAACAGTACAAGTTTTAAAATACATAGTATTTCTGTAGACTTCTTAATTTACTTATTTTTATACACTAGAAATTGTGTAGCTTAAATTATATCATTACAACATTTTGTCACTTTTTCCAATTTGTTTTTTGAAGCTACTTTCTAATTAACTTTTCAAAAGTTCAAAAATCAAATTTCAAATTTGTTACTATGAAGCGCAAACAGAATTCGTAAAAGTAAAAATATTGGAACATTAAATAAATGGAGAGCATTAAATTTAATATCAACTTACTTTTATACATATAAATAGTTAAAATAATGATTTTAAACATCGTCTGAAGTTCAAAGATACCCTTATATGTCAAGATGAATAATTTAATTGTATTTTATTGAACTTCGGTCAATCTTCCACTAATTAAATATGGAATGCGAGATTGTTTGAACTGATAGTTACAATTTAACTTATTAAGGTATTTTTAGTGCATTAAATTTAAAACGTACGTGACACGTGAATGTGCAAGTTAGAATTAAAACATATCTTCATAAAATAAAATAGATCTTTTTGTATAATTTGCTTTTAATTGAATAAGGTTTAACTTTAGTGACTTGTGAAAACTTCAAAAAAGTATGTGCCAAGTAGTTATCACATTTTGTCATTCATTTTCATTGACATAGGAAATTTCTTCATAATTGTGTCATCTTCGTCCTTATTTATCATTGGAACATAATATTCCAAGTTTTTTATTCAAGTATAAAAATGAAAAGGAAAAAAAACAATTTCACAAAATATATAGAAAAAAGTTTAAATCTTTTAGTATTATTAGTAAGAAAGAAGTAGCACAGGGTTTTTTCTTTTCTAGCTGGAAATCGATATTTATTTTATAGAAGTAAGGCATCCCTGGTGTTTCACTTGTTTATAGCTCAAAAACGACTCATGACATCTTTGAAAATATTGACTTCTTGGTTTGATTACTCGCTCCAGTAAATTTTCAGAATATATTTAAATACTTTTTTGAATTCCAGGAAATCCACTACTGCCTATATTTTAGTCACTCCTAAATATAAGGTATATCATAAATCTGATAGCATTGGCAGTGTTAAATAAGATATTACATGTATATTTACCCATGTCATCACTGGATTCATAAGAATGACACAAAATGTATCAACACGTTTCTTTTATGCTGTTTTGTTGACTTGATGAAAAAAATGAAAAAAAAAAGTTTATTTACATAGCAACTCATGTTACAAGTGGTTCGACACATTCATTTTTATAGATACAAATCTAAAACCGTTTATTTTGACAAAGCTACACATACTTAAAAATATTTTTGGCTTTTTAAAATACACACAAGTAGTAAAACTTATATAATTAACCTGATTACAAATTTATTTTGCCTTAATACAACGTTTTTAAAGGGAACAATCTGAAAAATATTTTTTACCCTTCTATCGATGATCAAATATTCACACCAATTTTTTTTTAAATCTAGCACTCTAACTTGTCAATTTACATTCAAAATTAGGGCGTATATGCAAACAACCATGTAGTAGAACGAAATGCAATGTTTATCAAAAACTGGTACACGTCATAAAAAATACAATCACAAAACTGTTCTTTTGCAAATGTGACTAATAAAGGTCGTATGCAGATAAACGACACCACCAAACATGTAATTATTTCCGTTTACACAAAGGTAAGTAATAAAAGTAGCAAGCGAGTGAGAATGTGGACAACCGACACTTTGAGTCTACGAAGTAGACAGGTTTAATTGTTTTTAAAGCTATCTGTTTATCTTTTCGACTAAACTAAGAACAATTACAGAAATTTGAACAAAATGCTTATCAAAAAATACCGTGATAGTTTAGCATTTTTATTCTTTAAATAATACTTACTGGCTTTTGTAATCACTGATTAATCCATTTAATCTGTTCAATGATAAAATTATTGTGCACGAAATTCAAAGTTAATCCCAGTGAAAACCAGGTCGAACTTAATACTACAATCAAGCTAACGCTAAAAATTCGGATAAAGTTTTATCAAAATTGTAAAAAAAAAGATTTGCACGCAGTGACGCAGCCTTAATGATGTCTACTGATTTTTAAATCCTTTAAATAAAAACACGTATTATTTACCAAAGTGCCTTTTTAAACGCAGGAAAAATCATTTCATTCAAGATTGGCCAGTTATGAAATATTGACTTTTAATCAATAATTAACTGTTACGAAATACGTTAATTACAGATATATAATGCTCATCATCAGTTACGCCAATCAGTTTTCAATTCGCCAATTTGACCTTTAAAGCATATTATGTGCGCAAGGATTACAAAATTAGACATCTTCACTTTCCGAATCTAGAATCTGATTAATGGACGAGCTTGATTTATTGTAGGAAGTATGGTGATTGTTATGAAGATGACCATTTTTGTAGGTTTTCTCAGGCGTCTGGGGTGGCTCGTTGGTGTCTACCATTTGATACATTGCTGTCGAGCCTGGCAAATTTTGAACTCTAAGCCAGATCAGAATACCCATCCCAAACATTGTGGCAAATGCAGCAGCAATATGCCATGCGAATATTAATGTTACAATCATCATCTGCAAAAAAATATAATTAGTATGCAAAAATAGAATAAATTTTTCTTAAAAAAAGATTATGTATTACTGATTAGGCATCTTATTACCTGTGTATGATCATCCTGGTCCCACTTTTCCCCAATGGGTGGATACAAAATAAAACCAACTTGATAGAACCAAGTACCCTGCAGAAAAGTGAAGAATGTGCGGCAAAGGGCAGGTAGCACATTAGCTGGATATATCATTTCCACAATTGTGGAAATCGCACAAGAACAAATTGTATAGAACAGAAACATGTGCACCTTTAAAAAATACAAATCCACGTAAAAGTTATTGTCCTTTGTTGTTTTGAAATTAAATATTTATCAAAATCATTCATTATAAAACATGATAGTGTTTTTCATAAACTAACCATAATGTCCATATGTGGACGTCCATGCAAATGATAATAGAAAAGAAACCCTTCAACACCAAATGCCAAAGCTGCTGACACGTAGTCTAGTTTTGGTGGTACGTCCCATTTCTTGTGAACGCAAAGGTCTACAACGCCGTTAAGTCCAAAAAAGAAAAACATGGTGATGTGCTGAGCGTTGCCCCAGTGTTCCCATTTTCCGTTGTCAAAACCAGTAATAAATTCCCCTGATATTAAAAATGTTAAGAAGAAAACATAATATCCTATTTAAAATGCTCTATTAATCATGTTACATCCTTCATGATTATTCATCTACATTGTCGTAAAGTCAAAATATGGATTTATGCAACAACAAAACTTACCAACTATACCCAAACATGCTGAAACTATTTTAAATATGGGCTCTATAGGGGCGTGCCGATTACAAGGACACGGGAATGTAGTCGTGTTCCTGTACTCCTTTGGTCGAAATCGTTTGGAATAGAAATATCTAAAAATGGATTTTAAAAATGATGAATATGTTATAAAATTAGAGGTACAATTCCAATTAAAATTTACACACATTTCTTTAATTGTCCTCCAAAGTAAACATTTTCCCAGGTATTATTTTATAAATTTTATGTTATTTTATAATCGAGTTTTTAATTAAGTTATATGAATATCTATTATTCATCTCCAAGCAACAGTGTTTTAGAAAATACTCTCTGCATTCAACTTTTCTATTTTGGTTATCACCAGCCAAATTCATTACAGAGTAGAACATTATCGACGGGATCTTGTAGACAACATTTCAGATATATTTGTATGCTTTTATATGATATTGCCATGCTGATATTGGATTCTGCATGGTATTTTACTTGCTAAAAATACTAATATAGTTTTATTAGTACTGTGTATTTGGTTTACATGAACAAAGCAAACTGACAGAACACGCACACTTACAACTAACAAACAAAATCCATTATTTTCCATTTACAACCGTTTTCGACAGCCTTTCAAATGCAAAAAAGACATCCATTTATGTTCCATTATACACAACTAATCCTAAATTGTATGCTTGTTTGCTACCGAAATAGCTCTCTAAATAATCGATCAGTCTGTTATGTAATTTGATAAATGATCGAAATCAAAACACAAAGATTTCATATCAAACTAAGTTGTACTCAATGATGTCCTACAAAGGTAAGAATTATAGAGATATAAGGGATCGAGATAAATTAAAACTATTAAGTATATTTCCCATGCTTAACATTTTTCTATCAATAATTAAATTGGATGTGGTCATCTTATTTTTCAACTACATACTATTCGTCTCGTTGCCTGATAAATTATTTTGAAGTTTTGTTACATTATAGTATGCTCGATTAGTACTAACGATAAGCTCGACTTTTAGTTTCATAATCTTTACGACAAACTTCCCCATCCCCGTCATACTTTGCCTGGAAGTGACGGGAAATCTATACATACGCGAATCGAAATAAGCTTTTCCCGTAATTTTGTACTTCCAAAATATATTTACTTGAAAAAGTTATTCATTTGTGCTTCCAGAATGTATATTTGCGGGTTTGCACAACTAATGCTGCTTGAATATTGACATAGTTTGAAAATCTGATAATTCGCGATGTCTTTTCTTTCATCACAGTATTTAGTGTTTTCACATTAAATTTTGACTGGAATGGCAGCAATTTAGGTGACAAAATCGGCACATAAAGGAGCAAAAGTATTTTTTCTTTCTTCCTCGCCACTTTTACTGTGTGATTACATGTGACCTTGCATGCGTGAAAGAAACACTATAAATACGACATTCACACTGCACATCAATCAAACGAAAGTATAATGTACTTGATTGCTATTTGACATACATAAACTTTATTTTATGGTATGGTGGTTACTTTCTATATATATTTACTATGCAAACATCCTTATCATTAATACATTGTGCGTAGGGCGTACATGAAACATGAAATACTATTATGAATGAATATTAATGCACCTATGTAAACCTGTTTACTTGATATATTTTATCATTTTTCATTATCGTCACAAATCATGAATATCATGATCTTGTCAATCACATTATTCATCATCAACACACCACTATAGCAGATATTTGTATTTGTGCTGTACCTCCTTGTTGGGTGGTAACTATAAAAAAATGTCATTTGCATGCATCAAAACATCCCGTTCAGTAGGTTCGTGTCTAAAATTGGAAATGACTAAATGCAAAGACAAAAGGGAAAATGTCACATTCCTTTGTCTTCGTTCCTGGTCGACATTTCGGTTGTCAAAATTTTGACATACCGGAAGGAAGCGTACAAAACTTAAAAAGTTTCGCATGCAAAATTAATGTAGATCAGATAGTCATCAATTTTTTGTCCAATATAGAAAGAAAAAAAGTTCATCTGAAAGGAAATTGAAATGTTACCTGCAAAGACTAGTGAAGATCGAAAAACAAAAATGGGTCATATTTTCACTTATTCTGGTATTATTATCAAGAGGTATTTAGAGATATGAAGTATTGAAGGATGATGATAGACTATTCTGTATAATATGTTCTATGATACATTATGATCTTACTACAACGCTAGCACTCCATTATATAAGAAGTCATCGTTTATTCCCACAAGCTGTGAGACAAAATGTCACCCATGAAAAGTGGCATTAGCTGAGAAGCAGGCTTTAAATCATTATCGTCGTGCTTCCTACTAATGGCTATAATGTATTGTGTGCACCTTGGAGAATAGATCGCTCTTCAAAAAACATGCATGTTTGCAAGATTGCCAACACGATCTCCATAATTTTGAACAAGAAAGAGGATTGTAGTAAATCACTATTGTTCTCATTATTCTGGAGAAATACTCATTTAATGTCTATATTGGCTGGTGTGTTGTGTGTTGCTTCTGCATATCTACGACTTTACCTGGAATAGAATATCGTTTTTATTTGTAATATACATAAATCACAGAGTACTACGACATGCACAATTTAAGTGTTCTCTGAAAGAGAGCCGGCTTCTAGTATTTGGATTTTGGGGTAACAAATTCCGCGCCGAACGACCAATCAGAGAAGAGGAGTTGGAGTTTTCCCTATCCTGGTTCACGTTAAAAACTCCGACTACTAGCACATGATTGGTTGCTCAGCTGAGCTGCTGTACCCCCTAGCTACATTGAAGCCGGCTATCTTCTTAGTAGTCAGTATTATTAGTCAATGTACATAAATGCAGTGAAAGTTGATCTTAAATGAAATCAGTTTGCATGTATATTTGTGCTGAATCCACACTTAAACGTAATATTTTAATGAACTTTTTTTCGAGGACTCCCAGCCCTTATAATGATGTTTCTTTCTTTTCTAATTAACCTTACCAAATAATAATATACTTGAAGCATCCTGTGGAACTGTATGTTAGGAACAACAAAATATTTCAAGAACGAAAGGTTCTTTTTTCAAGAGACACGTGCTAAAGTAAACAATATATTGTAACGCTTCTTTATTTAATTAGCTGAAGTGTGTACTCTTATTTCACATGACTTCAAGTGGGATGATTTTATATAATTGTTTGGGAATGCACAAAAGTAAATTCTGTTTGTCTGTGCTAATTTCTATAAAATCATTAACGAATATCGCATATGAATTTAGCTCAGAGTATTGAAATCTACTCCACTCCAATGATAAAACTGTCTAAGTTGTTAGTTACTAGTTACGGAAGCTGTAGTTTTCACACTCGTTTCAGCTAAATGCGCAAAACTCGTAACGGTGGAACACATTCTTCTCGAATTTCTCAAAAGTCATTTGTAGGCAACTGAACTGAACCGCTATATAATTCGATACACAATGATTGTGAAATCATAATATATTGTATCATATTCAAGCATTAATAGGAATCAAACCTGAAGTATTGACAACTTGGTTAATATGAAAGAAAAATGGAAGCTCGTGCCACTAAGCCAACTTGTC
Organism: Entomobrya cf. arborea Gr-Col-00668; assembly: GCA_034699025.1. Lineage (NCBI taxonomy): Eukaryota > Metazoa > Arthropoda > Collembola > Entomobryomorpha > Entomobryidae > Entomobrya > Entomobrya cf. arborea Gr-Col-00668. Next base: position 20,890 of record JAQIWN010000280.1, read on the forward strand.
AGCGCAAGAATAAGCTTACATTCAAATTTCCCAGACATATTGACGCTGATGATCCACAAAAAAGGAGGAATTCACCAGGGGATTGATTATGCAGACTTGCAGGCTACAAAGATTGTTAAAGAGAAAGTACGTTCTTCACAAACGAGCGTCGGTAGCATATCAAGATGATAATAAGACAGAAAATGCTGGCAAAGTAGCATAAAATTCTTACTGAATTTGTTACTTTTACGTACGTATAGTTAACTCTATACTCATAATATCAAACCAGCTTTCACTTGATCATCGAAGATAGCTGGGTTTAATAGAAACGTAAAAAGGAGGATAAATGAAAGTGAACAACTTAAGCTGCAGTGCACATTATGGGCAACAATATGAACGGGGGAAGTACTAGAACAGGAAACAGCGAGTAAAATGCCAACATTATTATTATTATTATGGATCCACTACGACGATGATGATGCACTATACAAACCGTACATATATCAACTGCGCCGTTTTAAAGGAACACACAATGCAGATTTTAGGCAAATTTATCCAACAAAGTCAAAAGACTAGTTTGCTGGTTTTCGTATCTACAGAATAAAAATTCTTTCTACACTTTACTTGTTAATGGTTGCTTTTTATGAGGTCCTACCAGTCATAAAATATGGTTACTCCTTCATACGTTATAACAATGCATTAAACTCTGCCTGTCTATTAAGATACTTTTTTGCCTTAGCGAACAAGACAACAAATCGTAAGGAAAATTCATATTTTTTAGAAAAATCTATACCGTAACAACTTACACCATTATTTCCTGTCTATCTCATGAAATCTGTTGTGTATATTATTAGACTTTCCCTTTTACTTTACCAAGCTTAAAAAGTAATGCGTCGGTATCAGAATAAATAAAAAGATTCAAATGTTAAGCCAACTAAAATACTACAATCAATTTTCTCTCTTCAAACATGCAAGTGTGGCACTCGTCAGTATGCATTAATGACGTATATTTATATATTTGGCTTTATCACTTGATACGATTCATTTCGTAATAGCATCTGTAAGAACCAGTAAATTGGGAAGGTCCTTACAGGCAGACAAAAAAACTAGAACAAGAATATAAAAATATAATTTTGGGTTATTGCTGCTTTCTCTGTTTTTATTATCTCTTTTCATGAACTATTGACGAAAATAGAATATTATGCGTACACTTAAGAAAATAGAGTTTTCCTTTCTACAGTCAGAACTAATTTACTAATTTATTGGTGGCGACGCCCTTTCTTATCCACAAGCTACACGGCAACTTGGTCTCTTACTTACATTTAGATAGACCAAATTGGACACTAGATGTGATATATACTTATATGTATGAAAATTACATGAAAATATGTATTTTATGTTTTTTTGTAAAGAGGAATGCGGAGAAATGGATGAAAAGAAATGTTTTCAATACCAACGTCTACAGTTTTGTTATTAACGCACGATAGTGTGTTTCTGAGTTTACTAGGGGGAGGGGGTGTAAAGTCTGTCTGCATGTCTGTCTGTACACCTGTCTGTCTATAAAAGAGTGAACACGATAGCTCAAAACTACTTCATCAGATTTTTATGCAACTAAATACACTCGTTTATATGTTAAGTAGGTAGAACCTTAGTGATTTGAGCTAAATCGGTTGATCGTTACCAGAGTAACAGCGAATTGCAGGTTAAATGCTTCGTAAATGGACAAACGGATGCGCTAATTAATAGTTTTGACAACTATGGTCTAGCTCAATAGGCTTGGAAATATGGCAGTTTTAATTTTTGTTCTTTTTGTTGTATTTAGACTTCTTACGTATTTTTTTAATCAATTCCCGAAGTAGCCAACACTGCGTTGCAAATATGACTATCGTGCGTTGTCTAGTATAGGTTTACCTGTTTTATTGAATTCAAACTTGATTTATAAACATTTCATGTTTCCACCACCACCGTTCCTTTTTACAAGATGTTTTCATCTTGTGTGCTTCTTATCTCACCTGTACAGTATGTTATAGAGCCACCATAGGGAGAAGACAAAGAAGAACGTTCCTGGAACAACGTGCCCCACGAAACTTCCCATTTTTCCAACAGCTGCCTTATTGGCCTCACCTTTTCACCACAGCTTTCTCCACAGCGTTGGATAACCAGCTGAACATCAGCCTGTAACAGCAAAAAAAAAAGAATACAAAATATGAGAAAAATCTTTGAGTTGAACGAGATGACATAAAAGATGAAACAAGAGAAAATTCCAATGGAAGGATTAGATTTTTTCATGTTTTGAGTCCATGCACATGTAGTACACGTATGATTGAAGGTTGAACAAAATACTTTCCTTTGGTTTACGACTCAACCTATTATTTCGTTTATATTAGAACTCCATTATTAATTCAGGCACTATGAAATATTTGTATTCCTGCTATATTCGTCATGTCAACAAATTTTGCGAAATTTGAGTTTTTACAAAGTAAAATGTCCATTGCATGTTTTTAAAAAATGTTTGTCACTTTTACAGAAATAGACGTGTGTATATGGAATAGTATTTACATAGATATTCACCTAATATTTATGTATTTTTAGCAGCACGAAGTATACATATAAGAATGGACAGTCACGCAGACGATGGTGCTAGTAATGGTGAAAGATACGTGAGAGTGAAAGGTAACGCTGACAATAATTCTCATGACAATACAATGAAAATGTATGGAACTGTGCAAATAATGATGCCATGATATGAGGTACATATGCGGGAAAAATTAACTACCCTTTCACTGTATGCAAGAAATTCAAGCATTTCTTTATACTAAAAAGAATGGGAATACATAAAAATTGTTTCTTCTTGCATCTGTTAAATAATTGCGTTATTAAAAATTCGCAAATTCTGTTAGGCTTCGCAGACAGACTTAATTAAATTGCTTTTTGTATTCACATTGTCATGTTTGTGAAACATCAACATAGAGTAAAATTCTCCATTGTGTCGCACTGGTAAAATTTAAGTCGCTTTACAGTTGAGAAATGATTTCAGCTAATTCCTAGCATTTATGTGAAGATGCGGTAAAGGGGGAAACTAATTTGAGAACTTTCTATTGATTACAGGATTTTGATTCATATCATTCCACATAGGAACTAAAAACTTGTACAGTTTCACTGAAAGCGTATTGATTAGGTTTCATAGTAAAATCGTCTATCTACATTAAACATGAGTTGCACAAATGCATGAACTGCATCAGCATCAGATCTGCATGCATGTGACTACGCTTTAATGTTGAATATTATGTTTCGGTCATGCAAAGATAATTTTTTTGGACAAGAATAAAGAAATTGAAAGAAGCGAAAGAACTCAGCCGAAATAATATTCGAAATCCATTACAACCGCACCTGCAGTCAATGATTGCAATGTTACTCTATCGTATTAACATAACTTTTCACTTTTATGTTTCTTTTTGTCTCGAATTTGCAACAAATACTATTAGCCAAAGATGTTGCCAAAAACTGACACGTCATGTCAAGTGTAGATAATGAAATCCTTTCGCAAAAGCAGAAAAATATTGACTATGAAACTGATTATCACGTTTCTCTTACGCCCACAGTTTATGTTTCTATAAACAATCCTCTTCTCCTCGGATGTAACTAGAGGATCATTTTCATGGCATAATACAAAAAGCATTATATCACAAAGCATAAAAAGGAACCACGAGTCTCACTACAATGATCTTTGTTTCCTTGTCTTTGTTATAAACAGGAAAGGTTTCATAATCCATACAGATTCGAAGTACAATGGCACTAATCCACTGCAGATAATTTTGTAAAACTATTCTCCCACTCTTGCTCTTTTTATGTAACACAAGAACCGAATTACTTTTTGAATTTCTGCAACATGACACTAACGAGAGTGTGCATGTACTACCACTACCCAAGTAATTTTTAAGTTCCTTCAAAATATATCAACAAAAACTCAATCATATAATCAAACAAACATTATTAAATTCTGTTTTTTGGGGAAATGTGAGAATACAACTGGTAAACAAGCAGTTAATAATACAAATAAAAAAATACCGGTGGAGTGCTTCCCACCAGAATTTCAATGTTCTCTCGCTCTCGTTTCCGATTGTCACCACTTTATTTTTGACACCGTGCCGCATATCATGCAACTACTGGAATAACTTTGTAGTTTCAACACACCTGCTCTTAATCAAGAACATCCCGATACGTCTGCTCATGACGACAACATTAGCAAAAGGGAAGACTGTCGTTTTGTCGTGTGAGTGGAGTGTGCATTTGACACACATTTTCAAAAGCAAATCACCAACAAAATAATCAGATATGATATGATTCTATATTGAATACTGACTGATTTACATAAGAATAAAATTCATGTTTAATCTCATAGCGCACTGGTTAAGGTAACCCAATATATCAAACTCTACAAATACTCTGTATCTCAATGATTTTGAATGTGAATCAAACGGTGATTTACAATATGCTGTTTTTTGCTTGTAAATTGTTAACAGGAAAAATGTAGTAGTTGCATGTGTACAGCGAGCGAAGTTAATATGACACGGTGGTGTTTTAATACCGTTCTCTGTGTAGGTGTGAAGAGGGAAACACATTCACTTAGGTGGATACTGGATATTATATTTCATTTATTACAAACTAGTACCTATACATTAAGCGATGCAAACCAAGACTGACTGAGACTTCCTTATCATCCGTAACTTTTAAACATTTCCAGAGCAGTAGTGGCGACATGACATAATCCATAATGTTTTCGTAATAAAATGTCTATTTACATGATTTGCCTTTGCATCTTCAAAACGTTAGACTGATTGATTTTTTTACTTGTTCTGGTAGTTTGGTTTTTTTTGTCTGATGGCATAAAATAGTAGTAGTAAGTAAGCAAGAGGTGCTATTAAAATTGTTTCTAGTATTTGCTTTGCATTTCAATATTGCAAACGTCATCATTTCCATTATCCTGACTATGTCATAAGTATAGCAAAAAAGCATACTTAAGCTAAAATAAATTTAAAAAATTAATACCTAAAAGGAAACGCTGAAGAACAGACGAAATTATGTGAAGTATGGTGGTGGGAAGTAATGATTTGAATAGGCATAAGGACAAGCCTTTATTTGAACTACCTTATCTTTTATCATCAACGTCACCACAACTGTTATAAGTACAATTCATCTCACAAATCGTCATAAACGCATTTCATTTTGTTACATGTGTACACTCATATAATCTGCTTGAATTCATATATATTTGTTTATATAATTTGTGTAAACTCTTAATACGAACAATGCAGAAAGGGAAAACGGAGGAAAGATATAATTTAGAAAATCAATATATTAGGGGTATAACATGAGATGATGAAAACATGTAGATTATATGTATTTCTCTTGTCCTTCTAGTGCAACAGTATGTTTACAATCAAAATGGCATATTTGTTCAATTAGATAATATTACTGAAATTACTTTTTTTTGCACCAAATCTGCCCTTATCATTGACGTATTAGCCTGTTAGGTGCTGATAAAGCACACGTACAATTGTAATTATTAGGTAAATTCCTCGAGTTAACACAGAAACAAATTAATTTGGTTTCTGCATAAAATGAATTATGAAAATCTGTTGGAATCAGGTGGAGTGAATTAATCTTCTTACTTATAGTATTATGGGCCATATGGATGAGTGGTGGGTAGGTGTTTTTTTTTGTCGGAAAACATTGTCTGCCTGTATCCAGCTTGATATTTATGTTTAATAAACGATTTCAGAAAGAAAAACATTCTACTCTGTACGACTGCCGTGGACCAACAATATTTATAGAAAGCTTTCAAATTATTTAAGTTTTGCACTTAATATTCGCAGGTTTTGGTTTGTAACGGTTACAAAGGCTAGATTTTCCAGGGTAAAACATGTGGTAATTTTAAAAACATACAGGAAATTTTACATACCCTCAGTTTGCAATTTGCTTAACTAAAGGGCTAATGACTCATGATTATTTTCATGTTTAAAGTTATTTTTTCTGTCCAGTAGGTTTATAGGATGCTTATATTATGCTGGCGTATGATCGACAAGCACTTCAAATTCGTCATTATGACTAAATAATTACATTATTGTATCACGGGATTCTGAGTCATATACTTATATTTCTCTGGCCAGACAGTTGACTTTACTTTGATTTAAAAGATTAAATCGATATTAAAGTACATCCCATCTGAAAAATCATTAAATTACTCAGCTGAGGTCAATTTTTTCGTTCTAGAGTATATGGATTCTCGGAATGCCCCATTTATTATACATCATTATACGTTTTCATTTTGTTGTTGATATAAAGATATTGAGTTCCAAAAATAAGACTTTGAAACTAGTCATTAAATTATATATTCATCATTATTGCAACACAGAACATTTTTGTTTAGAAAGTCAATGTCGAGAAATTCAGCACATACACGAATTGTATTTATTCATGACGTTTCGCATACTCATTTTCTCAAGTGGACAACTACTTATAAAACCGCTGAGATTAAAACTCCGCGACTGTAGGCAGACGATAATATGACATGGTGCTAAAAATATTAATTGCTAATTTTTAATGTTAATTCATAGCAGACGTGTACCAGACAAACGAAAAATCACTTGAACTCAAGATGCTCTTCTCATAATAAAATCCCTGACAATTGTCATGGCGTAAGAAATAACCACCAAGACCAGCTCGTAACTCGTGTACCATTTCTATTATTATTTTATTATTATGAACGCTATTATAAAAACAGTGGCGGCGGCGACAACGTCTGCAACAGCTTATTTTATGGCATCATCAATGGACAAGTCTAGTAATCTCTTAGCAAATAAAGAATAATATTCAATACATTGTCTTTGCTTCCTCTTGGGAAATGGGAACAAAGGATTTACACACGCCGCTTTAACATTACACTTAAATGGCATGTTGTACAATTTGTTCGTAATTTCCAACCGTTGCTAGTACCATAGCTTTCGCTAATAAATCATTTTACTGGTTAGCATTATTACAAAGTAGTATTTGTTTTCCACTACGTTTTAATAAGTCATCATAAAGCCATCAAATCAAGCACCATAACCTCTCCTCTTCCTGTCTGACATCACTTTATATTCGAATATAGCAAATGGGCCAAAACTGAAACATGACACAAAATGGCGTTTACACGGTTTACATACTCTACTTTGTGACTGACTTCTGCTAAACTCCTGAAAAATAAGTGCTTTCTACTCGTCCCACTCTTTGACCAGTCAGTCATCCTAGCCTTATTCATGCTATATGACTTACTTGTTTTGTAATATTATTTACCTCAATATTTTCTGATTCAATTCAAACGAGGAATTGAATATAGTGGTGTGGTCGTGGTGGTGGCGTTGGTGGTGCATGTCTACACTTTATAACGGTAATAAAATTACTCCTGGAGGAAAGAGATACAGAGAGACAAACAGACAAAAGTGTGGAATAGAACGATAATAAAACCGAAACTGCACCAGTCTGTCTGTTTATTGTCAATGGACTCTTTCCACACTCAGCAATTCTTTAGTATTATTTCACATATTTCACAAAATGTAGTTTTCAACTTATGTGTGTACGCAAATATATATTACTAGTACTAGTTAATGGACAGTGCACTTATTATTTGATAAAACTATATACAACATTTATACTGAGAACCTGCAAAATTGGTTTGTCAACAAGAGTTAGTGAAGTAGAAGGTGAAAATGGAGACGAAGAAGAAAAGTTGAGTAACATGGTCTTGGTTGGTTATAGCCGTCGTGACATACAATGTAGGAAGGAAGGAAGTGAACACAATACAACAACATGTAGAGTCGTACGTGGTTTACACAATATTGTGTATTTTGTCAAGTCAAGTAAAAACCATTTCGTATCACCACGATTTCTCTTACCTTTTATTATTTTTATTATAATGCAAATATTTGAACATGCCTGCGCAGAATAGTATTTACTTTAAGAAGTGTAGAAGTCTATAATAAAACATTATTAATGATAACTATGTAGTCTTGACATAGGCATAGTAACTTAATGGCAAGCATTGGAGCAAGGATTTAAATATATTTATCCAAATAGTATTGATGATGATAATGATGAGACAATGAACAAAGGCCGTTTATTCTTTAGGTAAACTTAAAGTTCTCAATCCTTCATACTTCATCGTGGGTTTTATGTTAATAAGTTTTAAAAAATTAAGATAACGATCAAAGAAGTACTTGACCTGACAACCATAGATGTATTCAAAATATTAATGCAAAGATCAATACGTCAATGTAATAAGCTTGATGGTGCTATAAAATTAGTAATTGATTGTCACAACTGTTGTTATATTTTTTACGAGGTAGCTCTGGAATATGGTGGTTAGCATGACAATGTTTGAAAAGCAGCAATGTAAAATAATCAATAAAAAGTCAGCGAAAAGTTTAAGTCTGTAGAATCCCTCAAAGTATAAAGTACTCAAGTAGAAGCAAAAAAAGTAACAATCCTACTACTTTGAAGGGAAAACACTCAAGCTCATTTCTCATCATTTAATATACTCAGTCGCTTGATGTTTATCATTTGGAAGCATTACTCAATTTTAGCAATGATGGGATTGAAAGCGGTACTTAAAAGTAACAAAAAGCATAAGTATAATTCTTATTCATACAACCAACCACCACACTTAGTCCTCATTCATGAATCATGATCATGTTGATATTCTCCCAAGGGTTTTCTTTCTTCGAAAATCCTTAGAGAAACTTATCTTGATGATGGTGGGGAGATGAGAGAAGCGCAAATAGAGCTAAAACAAGTAATGCACGGATTTGTATTTAGTTGTCGACGAATGGATAAAGATGAGGTGAAAGGATAACCATGTAAATGTTATAAATCAATGTGGAGAAATGTAGCTTTACTATGTAACCGAATATAACCATTGATATTCTAGTTTCTACTTTTTTAGTGTGATAAAATTCAACTCATCGAACATATAGAACAGTAATGAGAACAGGCAGAAAAAAGTGGAATAAAAAACTAGCTCTAAAATTTGATTCTTCAGCAATTCTATTTTTGAGCATTTTGATTTGAAGATTTTTTTATTTTATTTTATTATACAAATTGATTCATGGCAGTATGACTTCTTGGAATGAATGAGAAAGAGTTTTTTTTTGTTTTGAGAGGCTTTACCGAGAAATACAACTGTCTGAGTATATCTCCAGGGATAGTAAGTTAAATGCCTACTTTAGTACTTAACTTGGTTGGAATCTTAACCTTTATCAGCTTCTCTTACTAAATGAATTACTAATATTGTGGGTTGAATCTAGATGCTAATGTTGATATAATGAGCTCGCTCAATAAAATAATTAGCTATAATGGATTTTTCGTCCAAGCTCTTAGTCTTTCTACCATTACCCTTTCTCTTGTCATTTTTACCATTTTTTTGAGGATTTGGTTGGGAGTGAGGTTCGAAAACACAATAAAAAAGGCTTACCATATATACATATAGTATACATTAATGGTTTTTGAATGGAATGTGACATCACCATTTTTTTGTTTCCATAGAACTAACGTTAAGTGAAAATAAAAGCTTCAATTTAGAATTTGGAGAAAAGTTCTAAAATTGTTCGAAATTCAGAGAAATATAAATACAATAGTTTTTATTGGAATATATGAGCTTTTTTCCAAAACATATTCCTTTGCTTTTTTCTATTTTTGATGCACTCTGCTAAGGTCAGGAAACTAAAATGACTGGGAAAAATGGAGCAATTCATTTTTCTCGGATGACTGCATTTGCGTTTTATTTTCCTGCATGTGCTCTCTCTCTCTCTCTCTTTCCACCTTTCTTTTCCAGTAATACCAATGTGTTTACTTGCCGACCTTCACCATATCATTGGTACACATTTTTGTAGCTTTTATTCACCTAATTTTTTTCTGAACACAGAAAATACTTAGTCACTCACAATCAGTCAGGCAGTTACCTCTTTTATATGATATGATATATTTAATACTTACTTAGACGATGACCTTGCCAGAAGAAAAAAAAGCTAATAATGGTGAAGACGTATGTAGGTATGCACTTTGTCTTCAAAAAGCCATTCATTTTCCTTCACTTTTCTGGCCATTTTACTTAATTCTATCGTGACATGCCTGGTCACAACGCTAGAATATCCAACTAAAATTGGCTGATTCTAAAAAAAATATAGAATACACAGAGTGAAAGCCTCTTTAAGTACAAAATGGATGGAAAATGAGAGTTGTTAAAAGCATAAAAATCGAAAACCAATGCTGCAACAAGCTACAAGTACATTTGTACCAAAAAACAAAAACTAATCGTTAACTGATTTTTCGAATAAAGTTCATGTATTTAATTTTGAAACCTGTAGAAAATTTGGTTAAGTTAAATTTGGAAAGAAATATAAGGATCATTGAGAGAATCATAAGATTATATAATTCAAACATACAATCATGTTGAGTGAAAATTTCAGTGTTATTTTACACAAGTAACTGTCGCTTTCCTAATTGTGTATGACAAAAAACTCAATTCAAATAAATTAATTAGTAGCCGAGTTTTTAATTGGTTCCCTAGTTACCAAGTCAACCCCGTGTGTACATAAAATTTAGTAAATTTAGTTCTGAGGACTTTTGTTGGCAAACTATTCTTATTTTTACTTATTTTCTTGTATCTTTTATTTTTTTGTCATGCAAACTTTGTTCCGATCGGTTATTTAACTTTGACGATTTACTAAAAAATACAGTATAAAAGTTGTTTGTCTTTTTGTTCATTGGACGACATTTAATTTGCTACTAAACTAAACCCAAGTGCAATCTGCAATACTGTCTATTCTCGTGTCTCTATTTCTTTGCATTGTTTTTTCTTTAATTTCTGTTATACGTATATTTCGTATATTTTATATGCAGCAAAAACCAAACCTTTTCATTTTTTGGTATACGAATAAAAAAGAAAAGACAAAGTCGTGGTAGTGGCGATACTAGCACCGGCACAAGCAGACGCAAAAAAAGCATCACAGTTTTACCAAAAGCGGAAACCCTTTTTGTGCTTCAAAACATAGCAGAATCACAGCGCAACGACATTAACAGAACAGCAGAAAGAAAATATAAACCTTTTTACTTTTTATTGTTGTTTCTCTCCTGCGCTATCTCGCCAACTCCCACGGTCATGTGTTCCGTGTACATGTCTGATCGTTATTATTCGCTCATTTGCCATTTCTCTCATTCAGTTAAAATTATTCTGGTTAATGTGCACTGCACCAGCCCCACCACCCTCACTATGCCATTCAACATCCATTTAACCAATCCGTTTTTTTTGCTTAAACTAGCATAAAATACAGCCAGAATTTCGTTTGTCTACATTAGTCATGGTGGTGATATTTGAAGCAGTAACAGTAAACGACAACGAGGATGATGATGATGTCGACGCTAATGATATTATTTCCCTTTTTAGTGTTAATGGTTACCACTTTTATTTTAACAAAAACTTAGAATGAAAGTGGAGGAGCTTAGATTGACGAAAGTAAGGTAAAGAGGTGGATTATGAACAAAGAGTAGTGTAAAGTGAAGGATAGGGTTCCCACCTTGCGCATAACTACTGAAGCATCAGAATCCTAAATACTTTTACTATTTGCGATTGGATTACAATACTATTCACTTATTTTAGAATCTGAGAACGAATAAATACACATAAGATACTTTTTCTGCTTTCTGCTTTAGTGCAAAAGAACCTGTCCACTTAGCAAATATTATATTTAGTATTGATTTCAAATGCAATGTATTGATGTATTTTAAAATAATACTCTCTCTCTCTCTGTACTGTACTGTCAAACATTTTAGGGCTTCATGGAATTATGAACTTTAAAAAAATCTCACAATAAAACTTAAATCACATAAGGCCTTCCAGCCGTTTGAAAAAGCAATTACTTTTTTGCTATCAAGTAACAAAGGAGTGAACTATTAACGTAACAACATAGTGCTACCATAAAAACATGCATACGCTTGTAGACTTTTTTTGAAAGTCTTTTACCAAAATTACGCTTTACCAATCTCAAAAGCAACCAATTTTCTCTAACTTATGTGAGACTATCAACAGAAAGAGAACTCACGGTATGTTGTTCTTATTTTTATTCTCTATTTCAAAGTATTTTTCTTCACACTGACAATGAGTAGTAAAAGTTAAATGTTGGTAAATTTTAAATACATCTATTAAATAGGAATGTGAATTGTTAGAAAGTGAAGGTCGATCATATCCTGTGAATTACAAATCTGGATAAAACCATTTGTCAGATTTCATACGACATAGGCTTGACATGGAACGGCAGTGAAAATGAAGCATTGCTCTAATTCTTCTCGTATTTATTAGTTCAGTTACATAAGCATATACATACAATTTGTTGAACGCTACTACCACAGTAATAACTACTGTCAAATTAACAGTCATTTTAATAAAATATTTTAAATTTCCGTTCAAATGTTTGACTCCCGTCTTGTGCGTGGTACAATTCGACGATATAATATACAGATTTCAACAGACGCTACAAGCAAACAATAGATTAGTTATCTTTAATCACTTTTACTATAGAATAATGGCTGGTAAGTTCTGTTTATTTCCTCATCGTCAAGGTTGCCGACGGAAATTACTTTTTAATGTGCATAAATATGCACACATGTATCCTATTTATTTATCTTATTGAGAAAGGCTGTCATTTGTACTCATTTGAATAAAAAAATGAGGGTAGAAAATACATACTATGTTAGACGATAACTAACAAGTTTTGATGTGTAGATTCAGAAATCTAAATTGACTTTGAATCAAACACCTGGTACACGGCTGGATAGCCATGTAGAGCACGACTGAAAAAGTATCTATGAAACAGAGTTTTGCTTGCTCATCATCACTTTATCTTGTTGATATGATATCTTATTGCTACAGAACAGGAAGAAAAGTTGATTGTGAAGGAAATCTGATAATGACAGCTCTGCGGCGGCGTGGGTGACTTGACGAGACACATTGCAAAAAATGATATAGAAATTTCTAAACAGATTGGTAGCAAAGGAAATAAAAATGTTTTGTATGTGGTTTGATGATGATATGGTAGAAAAAGATTTTTTTGATGGGATGATGATATGACGACGAAATGATGATGAGATGTGGTTTTCTATGGTATACACCAAAACTCTGCCACCGGGCAAAAAAAGGCACACGCAAGCAAACACAAAACAGACTCACACATTAAAGGTTCAAAAGCACAACAAAGGACAAGATTTGATTGCTTTGTTGTGTGTTGAGTGGAGTGAAAAGTGGATGTATGACAGGTAAGTCGTATGTCGTATTCGTACAACAGCTTGCTTTCATTTTTTAAGGAGGAAGAGATATAAAAGGAATGAGATGCGTATGATGCTACCACCACCATCGTCACTTCTTGTCATGCACTATTTTTATATCGGGGGAGAGGAGGAAATGAAAAGCAAGCAAACGATCTTGTTGTCATGGAAGATGAAGCAAGTACATCAGACATCAGCCAACAGAAGCAAAAGTACATGAAACATGACCCAGCAAACAAGGCAGGTATTTCATACACTTTATTAATGCCACGGGAAAAAAAGAAGGCATAAAAGGGTATTCTTGATATTACCACTTTCATCATCGCTTGTCATCATCATCATCAACAATAACAGCAGCAAATCCATAGAAAAAGTGAAAGCAGGGCAAATAGTTTAGCTTTGTTATGTAAACCAACTAGACTAACCGCAAATGATGATGATAATGGCTATAGTGAAAGGGAAGGATGCTATTTCGGTATTGTATCAGGGGATGATATAATAATGTGATGAAGAAGAAAACGACGACGATCATTATCGTCATCAACATTATCATCATGTTGACATACAAGCAAATATCCGGCCAATTCTTGTCACTTTCTGTGCTTTTCCTTCTAGTCATACTAAACACACCCATTATCATAATATTTGTTTGAAACGCTTTCTCAAATGGAAATACTTCGATGAAATTGTTTGTCAGTGTGCTACACTTCATGTTATATGCTTTTCTCGCTTAGTATTAAATTATGTTTTGCAGATAATCGATTTACGGCAAATACTTCACGTAAATAATTGATGTACGTACTTGCAAAATTGAAGGTGTGAAAAATACTTGGAATTCCCGATAACGATTTTTACTTTTAAAAAGGTACAAAAGTTATATGTACTGCAATTAATTAAGACTTCTCAGCAATTGACGTACTGTGAAAACAATCAACAAATTTCAACTGAAATGCCGCAAGCTGTAAAGAAGGTCTTGAGGAGCCTAAACAAATATTTTCACTATGTTGTGCTGCAACTTCGGAAGTCACATTTATCTAAAATAGATTGATAAATGTATGTGTATGTCTCTTTTACTATATTTTGGAGACAATCGTCCAACGAATACGCACGTACTGAAAAAGCAATAAGCGTGTTTTCGGAAGACTATTATACCTGACCTGTGGCATATTTGTTTGGTTTATTTTGTTTTCATCCTTTACTTTCTCTTCCATGTTTTTTGTGACGGACTTGTCGGACGATTTGAATAGGTGAGTGAATTGCGAGGTGCTCTCAGTTGACCAGGAGTGGAAAATAAACAACAGTAAAACAATTTCCCAGTGACCTATTTTCGTGACAAAGTTTACTTGACCATCTCACGATCAGTGCATCAGCCTTACGTCCGGCCTCTTATGTCCTGTAGTTTATATGTATGTATGCATATATCTGTAAAAATTTTAAGCGGTGGGGATATGTTGTATGTATACGGCTTGGAAAAAATCGACGTACATATTAAATAGCGTTTAGTGGGAATGTTCGATTATGTTTATTTATGTTTCTGCCCCCAGCACGACTGCTGAGACTGAACTGAAACGAAATTGCTTGCTAATGGTACACAGTTTTTCTGACAATCTTATGTCATTTGCACTGAGACTACTGAGAATAAAACTATGGGGGTTCAAATAGAAGTTTTTAGCATTATAAATTGGAAAAAATATTTAATTATGTACACAAATCAATAATACAAGTCACCATAATTGTAAATTTAGTCAAAGGAACGAAGAGTTACAAACTCAGTATATCTTGCATCTTGAGATTTGGGAGCTTAGAGTCAAGTCTAATGTCAATATTTAACATTTTCGTGCAAAAAAAAAATTCAAAGGATTTCATAAGCTTGATAATAAAATGTATTTTGTCACAACTTTGCAATCTAAACTAAAGATGTCTGTTTTCGTTTATCTGTCTTTCGAATATGCAGCATGAAAGTACACATAGACATTAGCCAACGGCTAGAGAAAGCTATCAATTCTCAGACCAAACAAGGTCAAGAGATAAAGTATAAAGGACCTAAACTGAATAACTATTGATGGCTAATTTCGAGTTATATTAAGCTGTGATATGCTGACTTAAGAAATAATTAGGATTCCAGTTGGCTCTAATAAAGGCCAAAGTTTACATAAAATAGTTTATCCAACTGTTTTTCTGATAAACAAAAGTGTAAAAATAAAATGAAGTTTCTTATTTCAATTATATAGAAATGTTTTGGCAAATTAGCGGTTTATCATTTAAGACAAATGTTTATAATTGGATTAGGGATTAACAGTTTTTTAAATATAGAAAATGAATGTAAATGATATACGGATGGAATATTTCATTGTTTAAAAACTGTTCTTATTTATTCCTTTACGACTGCTTCATTTTCCCTTTCCATTTCGTGCCTAATTTCATTTGTAACCACTTTTTCTCTCTGTTGTCCGTATGATTTACACAACTAGATTATTCCTTGGCTAACAGGAATGCAATAAAAATGTCGCTTCTTGTTTCCCTTTCCAAAAACACAATTCCATTGTTCTTCGATACGCGACGTTCAATAAGTTAACATGGCACATTTGTCACTTTTATTTTCTCGGACGGATGGCAATCATAATATAAGTGATGGAAAGCAAATAGGGAAAAAATAGAGTGGGGATAAAAATGAGATAGCTTTTATGGAAAAGGTGCACGTTGTTCTAACGAACACAATTTGTTTCATTCATGTCTACAACTTTAGTAAAAAAATCATTTGATATATTTTATCCGTCAAATAAATCATTTTGAACACTTGACCGATATTTCTTATAAACTTATACAAGTTTAAAATATACTTTTGCTCTAATAAAAAATATTAACTCATCATTCTGACAACAAAAGGGTATAAAATTGTTATGGTAATACGAGGATGCACATTAACCCTATGATTATGTTGATTTGGAGTTCTTTATTATTACATGGTTTGTGCCAAATCTGCCGATCTCATGACAAAAAATGTCTCAATTTTTCGACGTGCAATATTTGATAGTTTCAAACTATTTACACGCAAAAATATGCATGTAAATATAAGCCCGTCCAGTTCCGCCTTTTTTCTGCCAACCTTTCCTAACATTACCATTATTATTTTGAACGAATTATCACCTCTTTCTTTCTGTTGTACTTTCCCATCAGCTCATTAAGTATTTGTACCAGCATGCATATTACACACCTCGGCACGGTTTTTTTTTGCCTGACAACAAGATATTGTACTGCATTCCAATACTCGGAAATTGTTGCATAAACTTTGATACCAAAATTTTTTAAATTGTTCATTTTATGGCTTGTTCAACTTCTCATGTACATATGAACACCATGTACAAATAACATATCAAATCATCACGGTTTGATAACCATCTAAAAGTAATAATCCTAAAAGTAAAATTTCCTGATATTTTTATTCTTGTACTCTTATGCGAGTATCTTTTTGTGTCATGTACATGTATAACGGCAACTTTGTGAATTGTATTGTTTTTCAATCCGTCAGCTTTCATAAAGTCACCGTCTTGCACCTATGTAGGTACTACTGTAGCTTTTCCGTTTATGTCGTTTGCGATTTTGTGCTGCTACATTGGTTTATTTGCTTGGTTCTTTGGAAAGCAATGGTGATGATTACTATATTACAAGTCAGTCCACTGGTGGAACCACTGGACTGGATTAGGCCAAGCAAGAAAATTATAGACCAGGAGAAAAGAAATAGAATAAAAAATGTTTGCATTCGCCGTCATCATAATAATACGCTGTGTGTCTCACTCAACCTTACTTCTAGAAATATAGACTTACAAAAACATTTTCCCCTTTCTCCTCATTGTTACTTCTTGAGTACATCGCCTCACCACCACCGCCACCGCCGCACCACAGCTACACTGCCATCAACAAAATATGTGAGTGCCACAGTGAAAAAAAGAGGAATTGGAGCTCGTCAAAAATTTAAGAGCGTTCGATTAAATCCTGTCAATTTTACATGAAATCATTTCACTTCATTTCTCTCTTCTCTACTTTCTATCCCATTTTCTCCTCTCTACATTTTTTTTTCTTTTGTAAACACGTATGCCCACCAACAACAAACAACAGCCTTGTTCAGTAGTAGTATATAAGTAGTTCTACTTACCATTGCCATTACTCTACTTGCTATACTGCAAACAAACAGACACATAACCAGTCTTCACCAACCACATGAATTATATCTGTCAATGGATCTCTTTCGTTGTGTGGACACAAAGAAAGAAGAGGTTGCCACTACATCACACTACAAGACAAGTATCGGCATAAGCACCATCACGACACAAAATGAATACTATCAGGTATTATATATCTTAGTCATCATCGTCATCACTAGCATTGTCGTCGATGTCGTCAACTGAATTTTTTTATCATTATTATTACTTATTATTACTGATATTACAGTACTCGTTCTGACCGTGATATTAAAAAGAAATGTAACTGGAGCGGGTAAACACTGACATAATTGCGTATATGAACTTCCATTCTACTTACACACGTTTACTTTCACTAATCATAGTATGCACTTGGGCGAAATAAAAGAAATAAAGAATTTTTCTCGTGAAATATTGCTAGCTAACGGTTCGTCCATCACTGCTATACCATCAATAAAAAATGGACAGACTAAAATATAGAATGTACATATTATATTGCACAGTGTTGATTGATCATGATGATTCTAATGATAAATAGAAAGTTACTTTAAGCAGAAGAATGTCTAGTTATAATGTTGAAGGTGGTATTGAGAGTGCGTGTAGTAATGTCTCGCATATTTTCTCTTTCTGACTGCATGTTCAGTTTTCCTTGTGCAACTAAAAGCTTTGGAAAGAAAACACGCAATGGAATATTATGTTTATATGTGCATGCTTTTGTGTATTAAATGTCTTTCTAGCTTGTATACATCGAAAGATAAAATGGCATGCGAATTCCAGATTCTAATAGAATTTTCGTGGTTTTCAGTCTAAAAACCACGAAAAGATGATATTATTGGACTTCATTGATGGCATAGTTGGAAGTATTCTAAATCTAAGACTACTAAGAGGAAGGGTTTTCAATGGAATTAATAAATAAATCGTCACACAAATCGAATTCGAAGTATTCATGCAACTATGCACTTTGTATATATATGTTTGTTGTACATAAATATTCTACAAGTCGCTCTATACAAATCTGCATCATCATTATTAGCAGAGCCGTATAGCGTAGTCAATAATTCATGAGTATTCCAACTGCATGGTTATAGAAACACAGGAAGTT
>JAQIWN010000281.1:0-39511 GCA_034699025.1 Entomobrya cf. arborea Gr-Col-00668
TTCTTGAGTTTTCTTTGGGCTTTTGCTTGAACCCTATTCTATACAGTATTCTAGAATGGGATAAAGTTCTTAATTTAAGTTGCGAGTTGCACTGTGTGTTAATTTTCGTGATAATTTGCATTTAATTATTCCTAATCCCTGCCCTGGTGCATTAGCTTGTCTCCTTTATGTTTAAAATGCTATGTACAAAAATAACGAATTGTTGGGGTTTTACAATGATGGATTTTGCTACGATTTTTATTGCAAAATTTTAACTGATCAGTTAGCTTGTAACGGTAGCATTTTAAGTAGCCCTGCTGTTTTGGTTGTTATTGATTACAGTTTTTCCTCTTTTGTTTTGCACTAATTGTGCCATCCGTGTCCTGTGCACGTATGTACTTGATTAGTACTTTTGCACTTATTTGGCTTTCTGACTTGAAAATATAGTGGATTTCGTTGATTTTTAGTTGCTTAGTTATTCGTCAGGTAGCTTTTTAGTGGTATATTACGTTCTTCTGCTTTGTCTGATTCTAGCCTGATACAAGCAATACGGTAATAGTTTCATTACTTTTTACAATTAGGGTTTTCCAAAGGCTGGAAAGAGGCTTTTATGAGTGGAGATCAAGAACCGTGGGTGATTCGTGGAGGACTGACGGCAGAACTACAAGTATGTATAATAAAAGTAGTTTGCACATTGCACATAGATTCACGTATCAGTTCGTCAAAAAAGTTTTTGATAAACTACTTTTTTCTTAATTTGTGCTTACAGAGACTAATTCCAGTAGATCGCGGTACAGACCTCTACTTGTATAAAGCACCTGACATACCAAGTTCACAAACTTACACGATTCGGCCGTACCGTGCATCTGATGAAAGCGCAGTCTACAAAATTTGTACCATGACCTTCAAGGATGGACTGAGTGCTGCTGATGAATTTGTTCGATATGCTGAACTACCTGGTGATATGTGAGTGCATATACTAATAGCATACTTTTGAATGCTGTTCTTACGGAACTCAGTACTGTTGCTCTTCCAATATTCTTACATTTCTTCTGTTTTGTAGTACAATGGGAGGCTTTATAAACTTAAGTCCAGAAGTCAGTTTTGTTGTTGAGGACGGTAACGAAACTATTGTTGGTGCTGCTGTTGCAGTATTGAATGCCAAAGAGTTCCGTAGGAGACTTCAAGTCGGATGGATAGAAAGTTTGAGAAAAAAGTACCCATTGGCAACTGATAACGATCCGGATATGGTTAAAGTAAATTTCGTGACTTATTATGCATGTATAGAACTGGGATAAAAATAAAATTTTATATTTCATTGTTGTGCGAAAATTTAGGATGTGATAGCGTCATTACACACTGACCTGCCAGAAATTCCTGCTGATGTATTGGCAAATCATCCAGCTGAATTAAAATTCATGGTATTGACTCCTCTAATTGACCCAAGCGTACCGAAGAGGCTTGTAACATGCATTTTGGCTGCATTACGTGCAAATGGTAAGTAATTTTTAATTTTATGAAATTTTATGTGAACGGTATTTTGTAACCCATGTCAATAACTTAAATAATTGGGGAAAATTTAGGTGTATTTGGCTGCTTTATTGAAGTATCAAAGGACGAAAATTTCTTTACTGACTTGTACAAGAAACTTGGCTTCAATGAACTTTGTCCGTCGTATTTGGGGCGAAGTTTTTAACTTAAGCAGTAGCCTGCTTCGGAGTTAATTGGAAATTTTATCTTTTTGCGTCGTTATTCTCAATATTCCAATCTTACAACACGTTTGTTTATGCCATGCACAACATTCAGAAGGAACCAAGCCTGACTGCATATTTGTTATCGTAAGTATTTATGAATCTCGGCCGACTTCGGTAATACGGATTAAATTGGCATTGAAGATCTAATATGAGTAGTTCAGTGAGGTGCTCTGCCAATGTACTGTTTTGATTAATTAATTATTTCATCTAAAGTGAAGTTGTTTTGTTTTTATACCACTAAACTGTGGTACTTCTCACATTTACATGTAGTGTCATTTGTTTGTTTCTTGAAATTGAATTTGATTGTTAGTATAAGTGGCCATAAGAATTTTTTAAATTCAGTATGTATCAGATCATCAAAACGTTAGATGCAGACTAACGAGAAACCTAGTATAATAACAACAAGGTTAAGAGTATAGCTGAATATTTATTTACGAATTGTGTATAATGTTTCGAAAAAGTGTTTAAAGTACCGGCGACAGATATACTAAAATTGTCCAGTTGATGTTATAAACTTTCGTTTTGTAAGCTGTGTTGTGGTTCATTTAACTAATTAAAAGAGCAGATGGCATTGTAACAAATAATAATACTTATCATTAGATAAAGTTGTAAGCAACGAAGTTCATTTGAAATAAAATAAAAATTAAACCGAGAATGTAATGCATTATAAGAAATCATAGAGTCTTACACTAATTCACATTTTAAAGTGCATCTACAAACTATGTTCCACAATTTCCACATAAATGTTACAAAAGTTACGGAACAATAAATGACAAAGAAAAACAGGCTGCGGCTGTAGTTGAACCTTGAATTTAACTAGTTGCGCCATGAAAAAGTTACAAAAGTCACAAGCGCTATCATTTGTAGTTAACAGTTCTTGAGTCGTTGCCATGTACATTGTAATGAAGTTGAACCCTAAGGGTTAAATACTAAAGGATTGTAGTTCGTATGTTTTCGTAGGAATTAATACAAAATGCATACTACTGGAGGAGAACCTCACTTTTGAACAGTAATTTCTGCAATTTTAGTTGCAACTTTAATCGAACCTTAAGATAGAGAAACGATTTTTGGTTTTCAGGCTTGGTTTATGGGCTACTTGACTAATTTTCTAATTGACATATAGCATTTATTTGCAGTTTTTCTCGAAGCAAATATGATAATTAGCCTTTCTGATAGATAGTAATGCAATATTTATTAATTTTCCTTTGGAAGGGGAGTAGTGAAGTGATATAAATTGTGACGGAATGATAGCTGTTTTTGACAAGACTTTGATACTAAACTTGCACACATTCCTTTCATTCGCATTTCTTTCAGTCAATTTACTTACGCATATAAACTAGAAACGTCAAATGAAAAACATTCCCATTTTAACTTGAAATATTTCAAAATAGTAGAGGCAGTAAACAAAAACAAGCGAAACCAGTTCAACTCCTTCCTTTAGTTTCTTCAATGAAACGCTCAAAGGAATACATATAGGAAATTTTGTGCTGAGTTCGGGTCTCAGTAGAGTTTCATCATTCCAAGCGATAACATGTTCCTGTCACGCGAATCAACGTTTCTCGTGTAGCGTGCACGTTAAAAAACTTATGCTCCGTCTTGGCTTCTGGATGGAAAATATATACTTGTCGCCATTTGACAAAGTAAACTCGGATCGGTAACTTTTGAGAAAAGGTAACTATTATCAAGGATTCAGAAATGTAAACTCGTAAGTTTTATATAATTTGTTGCAAATAAGCAGAAAAATTCAAATTGTCCACCTACAACTTACAAAAATCATCCAAAATTTGGCAATCAGTTTCTATTGGAACACACAACATTGATCATAAACATATTTAATCATCGCACGATTACTATTTAAGAGCTACAAATTGATGTCATTTTTTTGTTTTGTAACAGTAACAGTGATTCTGCAAGTTTAAGTACAGTGCAACGCATGTAGTAATTCCCTTAAGTGCAAAAGTGGAGAATGTGAGAAAGTTCAGTTGGCTCATAATGCCCCATTAGAACATATAGCATAGCATAAAATATCTGCACTAAAACAATCTCTTGGTTTCTCCCACTTCATCCCTCAGTTTTTATCATGTTGGCTAAATGTGTTTGTTCAAAAATGCATCTGTACGGAAGGTATTTCATTTAATATATTTTTAACAGTTGTGCAGTTTGTCTTGATACAATACGTACTGGATTGTGTGTCATTGATGACAGCGAATGCTTTGTTGTGATACGTGGTGTTCAAGTGACCTAAAAGTGAAAGGAAGGGGGTGTGCAGTGATTCGATTTTAAGGGAAAGTTTTAGCTGTCTGGAACTTAGAGTTCAGTCCAGTGGTTGTATAGTGTTCGCACTACTGACCTATTTGACTAGTACATAATATTAAAAGTTCTTTTTATCTGTATTATTATTTATTTACATCTTAAAAATACACATGAGAAATGGATACACCTAAACCTAGTGACCACGAACCATGTCTCTAACAACGTAAGTCAAATTTAAACTTTGTAATGATTCGATCAAATTTTATTTACTTCTGTACTTTACTTGTTCATGAACACATTTTGATTTGACAATACAACGGACTTTATGTTTCGACATTTTTCAGACTATTTAAAGTTAAAGCAATACATTGCAATATGAATTTTAGCAGGTTGCCCTGAATAAAAATATGTATAAATAAATTACATTTGTATTATGCTGTTCTATTCGGAGCTTCAGAAACTATTTTTACTTTTTAGCTGTATCAACATATATTTGTAATGCTCATACATATTTGTGCTCTCAAATTAAAATTACACACAGTTTTCGTTCAGTATAGGTACTTTACGTTTTACGGTCACATGCGTGCAAAAATGATTTGCTAAAGCATTTTGATACTGATAACTCTATCGCTGTACGATTAGTTTTTAGCTGAAAAATGACAACTATGAAATAGAAAACACATAGTTACTAGAATACTTCAGAATCGAGCAGGATCTTATCTAAATACTTCGTCTATTTTAGTAATATAAATGAATCGAAGCCTGTAGTTTTCTTATCTTTTTATAATCTTGGGTAGCCTTAAATCTATTATGCATAGATGTATTATGTATTGAACCAAAATATTAATTGATTTTTCTAAGCTCAGAAACCCTACGTTTAAGATAATTACTACGACAATCCAACTAACAATAAGCATACTCGAAATTAATTAACACTGCCTGTTGAATAACTCGATTCGACTTATTGTTTCAGATTTAAACTGAAAAATTAGTACTACTATATCATATCACAAGCAATGTTGACTTTTTAAACAACTATTGCATTTCCGTGTTTCCATATTTTCATACAAATTAATGACCCATTTGTAGCTTATCTTATTCTTACAATCAGTTGCATCTTTAAGCCTGCGTGTCAGTATGAGCTAAAATTCCACGTATATCTTGTTAATCCAATGCAGATGTGTTTGTGTAAACACTGGGTATATTTAATGTACTAGTTTTTGTCAAATTGATATGGCTACGAAAAACGAAAACGCTAAATAGCTCATACACACAGTAAAGATTCCATGGTAAAAAGTATGTATTATGGAACAGTATGATGGAAAAATAATTTGTAATGACGGTTTGCATGTTATGTTGAAATGTCATAAAATATCATCACTGCTCAAAAAATTTAATCGAAAGACATGTTACTATGCATATATTTTATGTATTTCCAATAGTTACTGAAAACCACGTGATGACAAACTATTATTATTGAACCATCATCATCATTATGCCATTGCTGACTGAGCTGTGTGTGTGTCGTTATGTGGGTAGTTGATGTGCGGGTGGAGGTGGCTTTAGGTCGGTCGGTCTTTGCATTCTACATTATGCATGTGAACATACATACATGAGCTTGCATTAATTTTGAATAGCTAGGAATTTGTAAATGAATGGACATAGCTGTGGCGCCATAATAACCTCATGTTTGCTTGTTCTCTGCAGAGGAAGAGAAAAAAATGGGCATAGAAAATGTATCGATTTCTAATCAATATGTAAACAGTAAATATGGGGTTCCTTAGGGATTATATAATGTGTTTCGGAACGAGAAAATAGTTTATGTCCTTTGTTGTAATATACGCAGACATAAAAACAACGGCTTTGTTCCTTAAGTTGGAGGCATTAGTGATCCAACAATAACAGGAAAAAATCAATCTATTTTAAGCTTTGTTTAACTTATTGTTGTGGTTTAATGTTTTTATGCATAATAATAATAGTACCCTAACGGCAACGAAGGGTTGAGAATGCTCGTTTATCTGTCAACTATTCACGAAAAAGAAAGCATTAACGGGGCATTCTGAAAGCGTTGGGGAACACTATGATCGTTCGTAAACATACTACATGGTTCCACTATTGGTATGCAGATCTCCGTGAACATGCAGGGTCAAAAGTTTATCAATTTTCGTCTCCTGGTTCGTTCTCAGGTATACTAGACCCGACAGCAACTCTGCTATTATGCAATATTAACATTCGACATATAATTGGAGGCTTTAGAAAAATATTAGCACTCATCATCTTCAGTCAATATACTAGTGTGACTCATTGTCAATTTCGTCAATATAATTGCAGTTCAGAACAGGTTTATTTTTGTGCAAAAATTATTGTACTTACATTGGGTTTATTCTATGAAATTTATGTACAACGATTTATTTTGTCAATTTTTTTTCGGTTTTGTCAAAATTTGTTGCTTGGCTGTTGGTCCTTTCTGGTATCCTTTAGTATACTAGAACTTTTGTATCTATAGAACACTTCACACAACAATGCTTTCACCTTCATTTTATTGTTCGAATGAAGAAAAGCAGCTTCTGGCATTCTATGCGTTTTAAAAGCCATCTGTATTACTTCCATGTGTGAAACCATATTATTATTAGCAGAAAAGAGGTATAGTGGAAAGGATGAAACATGAAACAAAATAATAATGCATGCACAAGTTTTCACTCTTTTTTATATTTTAATGGATTTTCTATTGTTATTCTAAATGTAGAGAAAGACCAAAAAGAAACATGAAGGTGTGACCACTTTGCCCACAAACACAATATAGAAAATTTAGATGAATGGTTAGCATGCATGTGTTTTTATGCGTGTTGTAGTTGTGTTGTTGTTGGGTAAGTAAGCATGTTGAATGCCCATGCACTATGCCATTCTGCCAGCTTAACAAAGATGTCTATGGTTTTCTTCGGAGTATATGAGGAAGGGAAGGTAATAAAACTGTCGTGAAAGAAATCTACGAAGAAGAAAAAAAGGTCGTATTTTTCGGTGGTTTGTACTCCAAATGTTTACGGTACACCAATAAAGTTGCAAAATGGCTAACCCGCAACAGCAACAACAACTAAAATATTATTACATATGGATCAAAAAAATTGTTGTGTATGTATTTGGTCCGTTTATATCAAGTATATTGTACATTATGATTACTGTGATGGGTTTTACTTTCTTATCAGTCAATATATTTTAATATGTGGCATGCATGCCTAATGCATGGTTAAACCTTTTTTTCTCTTTCAAAGAATTTAATGTATGCACACTTGCCAACAAAATAGGCTGACTACCTTACATACATCAGATTTTTTTACGGAAAATCTTGCGAGAAACCCATGTGTTATTAATATTACACTCTGTGTGTACGTACCTGAACTGCATACCTTATACAATATAACTCAACCTTAATACTTTTACTTCTTTGAAAATGTGTGAGTGTAAGGCAAACCTAATACCACACTTGCCCAACCTTTTGGATAATCAGGGGAAATGATAAAGTCTGTAGCGACCCCAAGGAACGAAAACACCGGACGATCACTACCACAAACGCGTAACCAATACGCATTTGTACATTCCTGCAGTATATCTTCTTGGGGAGGAAAAAGTAGATTTCTTGACAAGGTACCCTTACTTCGTGTCGATGATAACTTATAGATTGAGAGAATATTTAAAAGCTGCTAACTACTTCCTCGTCCAGTTCTTTTTCTGATAGACTACGTTTCAAATCTATGCTACCTATGGTGATTATATTGCATGTAAATAATTAACTTGCTAAGGGAAAAAAATACTAAATGATTGTATATATTTTTGCAGTGTTATTTAAAATTCGCTTTTCAATTGTCTTTTAGCAACATTACCAATAAAAACTCAGCGACGGCTCCAAAGATTACCTTGTGAGTAAAATATCGAAACCAAGCCAAAACTCTTGCTGGTCTTGTGAGTAAAATGGAGTTTTTTTTGTAAAAGATTACTTTCTTCAGCAGTGGTGCAATGTAACAAGCTGTGCATATGCGCTCGTTTTTTTGCAATAAGATGTAGTGAGAAGCTAATAGTCGTAAAGAATTGCTAGACTTTATAAAAATATCTGTATGTATATTTTATGAGCTGCATTGCATAGCAAAATATTTTGCTGTTGCAATCATTCATCTATGACTAATAGTGCATAATGTTGTGGGCTGCGAAAAGTGAATTTTTGTGGTAATGGGACGCCTGCACACAAAGTCATTCATTGTCTGGCCAAAAATATTCTTCTGTGAAGATTTTTCCCTGGATTATTATGTAGTAGGATAATATTGACCTCCTTTCCTTATTTTTGTCAGGAGATTGTTATTACTACCTTGTTTCCAAAATAGTTTGTTGGTTGCCATAGGAACGGTCTGTTTTTTTAATGTAGTTTTTTTTGTAAAACGACAGCTGAATAATGTGCTGATAGACAGAAATGCCATCATAAATTACATGTGTTATGATAAGGCATAAGGTATGATGAACCGTTTGACTATTACACAAGTTAATGCTATACTTTATTTTTAATCCTTACTTGAGTGGCATATATTATTCATGCGGTGGTTGCATGGTGGTGAAAGGTCACCATGTAAATATTTCTTGGCGGAAGAGAATTCAGGGCAAAAGTGTGCAGCCAAAATATGATTAGTAATGTGTGAATTATACTTATTATCTACTCACTGAAAAGTATATCCTGTCACTTTTCGGATCCATATGTACTCAAGTTAGCACAAAAACATGTGCGTTGCGTTGGGATTGGAGCATCTGCTAAAAAGCCAAAATGTTTGGTTTTGTGGAATGGTTTTTTGGGGTATTTTCCCTTTCATTTATTTTGTTGATATTTTCCTGTCATTCTCTTAATCTCTATTGGCGTGTTATCAGTATAACTACCGTACTAAAGGGTGTATATGGAAAGCGTTAAGAGTTTAAAGACGTCGGCAAGTCAATAGATAAGAATTAATGTTTCCTATGTAGTACCTACATTGTTGCAAAACATTTTTATGGTTCATTTGGCTAGATTCTGTAGTCAATGTTTATTTGGTGTTGATATTTTAATAAACACACGTAAGATTAACAGTGTCGAGAAACTGTTTGTTTTCGGATTTTCATAGAGCAATTACATAGTTCTGCGGTTTGTAAACGACCACATGAATTTTTACCATATGACTAGTTTCTAGTAAACTGATTTAATTGATAACTTATGGAATATTTTGGAAACGTGTAAAAGTTAACATGCACACGTATACGTGACATAAATGCAGGTTCAACAAGCATAATATGTAATAGGAACGGATTCTCACTTTGATCATTATGGGGCACTGTAAGATTATTTACGTTTTTATTATAAATTGCAACTGTAAGTAGCTTCATGGTCAATTTAGTGTAAAAAAATATTAAGAATATGTTCTAGGATCTCGTGTAAAAAGTTGAAGTTCACACAAAACTTTCAGACCTCTTAATTTTGTAACTTTGGTATTCTAAAAGTTAAGTTCCTTAAGTTATTGTTACAACTTCCGTCAACCTACAACTAGACTTTATCATTAACTTCGCTAATGCTGTTGTCATTAAAATGCACATCACATAAAGTCCTCTGAAACTACTTAATATAAAGCATAAATCTTACAACTTTAGTAATTCATCAATAACCCGTTTGGAATACGTTAGTGATTACCTTGTGATTTCAATTCTGTTTAGAAAGAAAAGCGTTACAAGACTTTTGTAGTGAAAAAGGAAGTTGCATGCATTAGCTTTACATTGTGCAACAGAAACTGAAAGAAAAACAAGATTTCTTGCTCCTTACGTAAATCTTTCTTTTATCTTTCTGTTTGAAAATCATAGCAAATCAATTTTACAGATTGAGACTAAATAATTTTGTTTTGACTAATTTGTGACAAAGTTGTTCATTCCTAAATATTTTTTGTCAATACTCAATTACAATGAAATTTTGTGTTGACTTTTAGCTAAATTATAACGTTTCTTACCCAATACGAACCACAACCGTGACCGTGTATAATGGTTTCGAAATACATTCCTCGTCGCAATTGCTACGTTTTGGTAGAAATGTAGGCTAATTGAAACTTGTCACGGGAAAAGGATAGTTATCTTAAGTATATAGATTTATTTGGATACGTACATGCTAAAAATCATGATGAATTATACTCAAGTACATACATTATAACGTAGTAAAATATTATGGAAGTTGCTTGTTAGAAATGGATGAGATTGTATTTATGTTGCATTAAATGACAAAAATGTCAGACGGTCGTCGTGGAGGAAGAGCTTCTGTATATAAAGTTCAAAATATTTTTTTATTCGTAATAAGCTGTTACAGTTACACATTGATACTATTTATTAAATTCATAAGCTAAACTAAAAATTGAAAAGCATGGAGGGAGGGAGGGAGGAAATAACAGCAGATGACAAGGAAGTATTTATTTGTGGTTTCTTCGGATGCAGTAACGTATGTAAGGCAGAAAGGAACGGCACCGTCTGTCCTCTCACAGTCGTTTGGCACATTAATATAAGATATTTGCATCGTCTTTTACAATTGGGTATTTTATAGAACGCTAGTTAGGGTCACAACATATGGCTTCCCAAAACAAACATTCTATATTTCGTGCATGACATTTTTATTAGCAAAACAGTTATTATGTATATCTGAAAAGAAAGCATATTGTAGTTTACTTAAAGCGGAAGTTTCTTAATTTTTCTACACAGACAGGGTTTCAATTATAAAGCGTCTTCTGGAGCAAGCTGCTCCTTAGGATATGTATTCGATTTTGTTACAAATTGCACGAAATTATTTTGTCAATACATAAAGTGCAAAATAGGTTCACCTGGCATTCTACCTGTTTTGCAATCACCACGCAATTTTTTTTAGTTAAAAAGATGTGGTAAGTAATGGCATAATGTTGAATGTGTACTTATGGAGATGGGAGAGAGAAACACAAATAAATGTAATAGGAGAAATAAATAAGCATATTTTTTTTGCACCGTCTCCGATTCATTTCCATGGAAATTTAGACAAAAAGTAAATAGAGCGATTTTGCGGGATCCCGTTCTGCGATTTCAAAATACAAACTAAGACGGCAAATAACAACTCTGTGGGCAGGAAATACGAGTATGGAATATTTGCGTATGAAATAACAAGGAATGAGAAAGCGTACAGGGGGGAATGTATTTGAAATGATAATGTTTACATCATAATCCTCGTATTTCTCTTCTGTCTGTAGATGTAATACATCTTTAACCCAAGTTAAGAAGGAAATCTTTTCCATACGGAATTTTCTTTTGGCCTTTTAGTCTCCCTTTTCTTCTTCTGCATCTTGATACCCGTTTAGCGGTTTATCGAAAATAAATACATAGGTATGCACAGTTTCCATTACTGTAGCATGGAATAACATTACCATTTGCTTATGAAATCATGCTAAATGGCATAATAGAAGAGGAGCTTGTGTATCCAAAAATTGAGAAACTAGTTGGAAACTAAGTGGCGACTGGGATTTTGGCGACATGCTGGTGTGTGTAATAATTCTTCCTTTCAGTTCGTTTTTTGAAAGCTCTGAAATGTAGGAACGCAAAAATATACGACACTTTTTGTGGGAGTATTGTGTGTACTTCCATGACATTTAAGTTAGGTAGGTTTTAAAATGTTTAAATGCGGGTGAAATATGCTTACTTGACACTTGAATATTTTACATGTTATCATCCCATTTTGTGGAATGAATGTCTCAAACATATTCGTGAATGAATGAAATTTATTTATACATTTTAGATTTTACATTTACGTTTTCAGTGTGCACTTTGCACATAAAGTGATGACAAGATTATATGTGGCGTAAAGCAGCTCTTGTCATGTCATACCGCGTAAGTACTATAAATGTAGTAGGAGTAGTGGGTAAATTGTGGCTACGAATTTGAACCAATTTGATTTTATTTATGTAAATATTCTAGTTCTTCGTTCGTGTTCTTTAGTTAACGTCACCTTAATTCTGTATCAGATTATTTTTTTAGTCTTAAGTTATTATTTTCCTTCATATATTGTGTTAGATTTGTATTAGTGTCGATACATTAAATAGGTATTATAATCGGTAGCAATAATAAAACCTCATCCCACCCGTAATCCTCTGTCTGTACAAGTTTACCTTTACAATCTCCTTGTGCTTTATTTAAACTTTTAGGTATGTTTAATATGCTCAAAAATCTATTGAAGTAATAATACTTAAAATATCGTATACACTAAACTAGTATCAACATTTCTCAGTTCACCAAAATTAAAGGTCACTTGGCTTTATAAGAGGATGACATCGGCTTGTTTATTTCAATCTGCTTTTTCTACTCGTAAAAGTCGTAAACCTGCAGATAGTGTGAATCTTGTTATCTAAATTGTACATTCCGCGTGTGTACATCCACCATCCACCAGCATCCCCATCATCGCATCGCCACTCGCAATGTATACATGTGCTTTTCTTGGTGCATTGGGTATTGCTAGATGTAACTGATCTCTTTAAGTATGCATGTTGTAAAGAAAGCGGGATCGGAAACCGGGTCTGATGCTCCATGCCCGGAGTTAAATTCTTACTAGTCAAGTAGATAAGATGTAAAAGGATGCATTTATTTGTGATCCGTCCAGAAGTGTGTATGGAAAGTAGCCAGGTGCCAAGTTGAAAGAAATGCTGTACATACGTACATTTTCCCCCTTAATATTTCAGCAAGAAAGAGCGGAAAGCAGTACGGCTTCTGAATATGATCTTTTTCTTCAGATCTGGAAAACATCAAAAATGCACAACATTTCTATGCTACTTTGTTAATAAACAGGCCGTACGCAGCAGGACGGAGTTTACACAAAATGTGTACTGTTCTTTTGCAAGTGGCAGATTTCTCACAATACTGAGTAGATTGATTCATGCTTATTTCCAGAACGGGTCTAACTAATTTATGTATGTATTTTCACTTCCTAGTCATAAAATATTTTGACAGTCAAGTATTTAAGGAATGTATATACATGAAACTAAGCTAGGGGTCGATTGGTCAGTACTCTGCCATTCGACAAAAACAGAATAGAGTAATGCTAACATCAATTGTTAATTACTGTGGACTAATTAAGCATGGTGAAAACAACCAATCGATTATACATAAAGTTACTCTATTCGTCAAAATACTTTGACTTTTGTTCTCTTTAGTTAGAAATCTTCAGTGGAAACGTGTAAATGAGAAATTGTGCCTTGTCACAAAGTACTAATATTTTAATTCAACTTACATCTTCAGCTTTATACTCATGTCAATAGAGCATTGACTATTTAGCAGGGTATTCTGACTATTCTGGAAAAACTGTACATCATAGCATTATATTAGCTTAAAAAAATCTTTAACTTCAACTTACGTTGGTGTTAAAGCTCTGTATACTTCTAGCAAACTACCATACACATGGAAAAAATTTTTTTGATCACATCTCAAAATTTTACCCTTTAGAAAAGGTTAAAAACAAACATTGCAACATCAATGCAATGGGAAAATATTTGTAAAAGTCAGATCTGAAAATGCAATGGAAACTTGGTTTTACGTCTGAATTGCTATAGCTCCTATTATTAAGGTTGTTTAAAGAAATGTCATCGTCGAGCATTTCTCAGTTTCATTATAACTTGACGGAAATGCATGCATCATACTACATGTCACACTCCACTCCACACTAAAGAAATGTTTCTGTTTTCTCTTGTCTTGTTTCTAATTTTCATCCTATTTTGTACCATAAGCGCAGAGAGAAATATTACATATAACGAGTCGTACGATTTCAACAGTAGCCTAGCATTTTTGTACATGCGAGCTTAGGTAGCCTTATTGCATCTTGTGAAAATCTGTATGTGTGCATACAAAAGAGATGAATCAAGTCAAGTCAACCGGTTCGCAGAGGGATAAATAAAAAGACAAAAAATAAAATAACTAAATCAGCCTTCTTCTTTTCCTCGCGTACTTGATATGAGCATTGCATATTATATATTTTTCGTTCTGTAAATAGATAGTATATCTTCCTCCTCCCGTCTCCGTCTTACTTCTCCCGAAGAACTTCTGACTGTTCGCCCATATAGCTAACTCCTCCATCTTTTCTTTTCATAAAGCTTTTTTTTCAGTGTTCATCCATTTTTATTGCTGTAGAAGGAATCGAAGCCCTTGTGACTCTCTCTCGCTCCTCCACTTCACGTCTTTATGTCATTTTACTTTTGTTACGCTACACAAAACATATGTATGTGTGCATACAATACACTTTTGCAAGTTTGGGTTGTTGAAGGAGGGTGAAAGTCCGACTCGACATCACATCTTGGCTGTCGCAGTACTTCGTCCGATATTTTCGTTATTTATCTGTTTTTGTATGTATTACTATCTCTTCTTTCCCCTAACCTTTCGTTTAATACTCCAATGAGGAGAGAGGTACGCATTAACATATTTACATGCCACGCTTTTGCTCTTATCCACTTTAGTGGACAGAAATAAAAAGGCCATGATGGCTAATACAGCGGCACACAACTTTTTATCCTCAACAACTCCACAAAATGGCTAAGTAAGTAGCTAGAGAGTTTCTCCAAACAAAACCAAATCAAATGTGTGTGCAATGATCCATTTTTTGTGCACAACGACATCAAGAGCTTATACAGGCAGAATGAGAGCGACTCCTTGAAACACTAGTTGCAAAACACCGTCATTATTGTCTTTCGTCTTTACTTTACATCAGTTTTGTAAAAATAAATAAACTGCAAAGAATCAGGTTTAAACAAGTACCCAGAGCTAGCTACCCAAATATTCCAACATACTAGTACATGGACTAAAAAGTATCATGTATTTATTTATTTCCCTTTGAATTTATTTTGAACGATTCTTCATGTTTAACTTTATCTATGGCCTGGTTTCTGATCCAGTTTCGGTTCTAAAGCAAGAGTACACTCTTATATATTTGTTTTCTTTGTATCTAAAACGTGATATAGCTTACCTGACAACGTTCCGATCAGATAACTGATCAGGATCAGACATACAGACTCCGCTAAACTAGCCATGAAGATTGTTGTTGTACTTCCATACTTACACTTACACGTAAATCTATGCATTACTTATGTTATAGAAAATTGTCTATCCGCTTTGCTTCCTCACTCCTTCCATCGTTGCAGTCAAAACGAAAAGCTAACTCTACAATAAAAAGTAATAATCCAGCAGCGTTTTGCTCCTTCAATCCAAACCAAATCCATCGTGCCTTTTCTCTGTACTGTTTACTACAAGTCATGATATACAACAAGCATTCGGCTTATTATGTGGTTTTTATTTGCTCAATGAAAAAAGGCTAAAACCAACCGTGCACGCCGCAAAAACAAAGCCCGAGAAAGAGAGAAGGGAAACCGTAAAAACATTTTGCTACTTGAATATGCCTTGATAGAAAACATGTATAAAAGCTCTACTCCAAACACACTTTACCAACCAAACTTAAAGGAACCAAGTCCAGTTAAACTTTTGTTTGCTTTCAGTCT
This sequence comes from Entomobrya cf. arborea Gr-Col-00668, assembly GCA_034699025.1. Taxonomy (NCBI): domain Eukaryota; kingdom Metazoa; phylum Arthropoda; class Collembola; order Entomobryomorpha; family Entomobryidae; genus Entomobrya; species Entomobrya cf. arborea Gr-Col-00668. The sequence goes on from JAQIWN010000281.1 coordinate 15,521, forward strand.
GACTGCATGTTGACTGTGAACTGTTGTGACTGCCGCGTATAAAGACTATTATGTACATATTTACTCATACCATGTCATGAAACGACCAAAGAAAGCAAACGGACAGTTGCAACCCTCTCGGTATCCGACAAAATGCAAAAAAAAACTTCTTCCTTGTTTCTTTCTTTTCAGTTTACTCAACTTCTTAAGTGAAACAAAGAAGGAAAGTAAACGTGCCAGATACATGAGCGTTTAGTTTGTAGTTAAAGTAATATTTATTGTCATTGTGTGTAACAATAACAAACACGTGTATACAATGTATTCGTTACATAATGGCGCATGATATTAAGCTTTTTAAACATCTATTATGAAACTACACAACGAATAATACATTTAGGCACATCAATTTGAATTTAGGTGTAATACACTGTGTATTACATCTACAATACAATCCAAAGCTGTCTAAGAACGTTCATATAAATATTTGCTAAACATAAGACGGGGACATGCATTTTGCTCAACGTTGTCACTTAAATATTCAAGCCTTTTTATGCACGATTTTGTGTAAGGGATTGGTTTATTCTTATTAGGCTTTCATTTCATGCACATTTATAAAGCTTTTACTGATTAGCTTTTGGTCGACATATCTGTCAACCGGAGCTGAAGGCGAGCGAGAGATACTCTTTAAAAAAACATTCACGGACGGAAGCGTGTCAGTGTTTGTGCATGACGAATAAGATAAGTTACGTGTGCATAATTAACCGTATACCTAATCCATGCAAAGGTTTTTTGTAGGTTTGAGTACATTTACCCATATCTAGTAACTATGGTTTGGCTGAAAAAAACTGATAGATTGTAGGGAACTTCCACTTTCATTTTGGAAGAAAAATTCGTATTGAATTTGTATTATGATTAAAATATATCATATTTATACACGCATGCCGCGCGAACGAACGCCATGAAAACATGCCATGAACTTACATTACCTGTGTACGTTCTAAAAAAACGGTGTGCAATTAAGGACAAGTTGAAGTAAATATTCAAATAACCCCGGCATCGAAGAAATTTATTTTGAAAACAAACAGTTCCCAGAATACATAACGTGACGTGACCGAAAGAACTCTAAATACTGATAGCTGGAACATTGGATATTTTCCGTACGTAACATAACAGTCCAAAAGGAATTTTATGAAGTAAAGTTAGTTGCAGAAAGGCTTCATTTACATACTGCTCGTTAACATCAATTATAATATACGTATACAAAATGTGGGATAATTACTGCGTACACCTCCATATATTTATTTATCCATTTGTGTTATTTCGTACTTTAAGCGAGCTTATTTTTATGTGCATATGCGAAATTTTATGCGGCATGCTGCAAATAGACTGCAGTATGTAAAACCTTTATTGTTTTACCGAGTATTGCTTTCATAAATTCACGTCAGCACAAAATTGTAAACTAATATTATCGTGGCATACTTAGCAAAATGACGTTGACGGTTGTATGACTTCAAAAACGCAAACAAAGAGAAGTAATCAAAGTTAGCGTGCAAATTATAATGACTCTGTCAAATGTTAACTGATTTTGAATGTATGTGTTGATTAACTGTATATTTATTTTTTGTTTGCAGGAGTAACCGTAGAAGCGTTCGGTCAACTCAACTGTTACGACAGCGTATTCGAGTACGCGTTCGGCGATGTTAAAATTTTTGACTTGTGGGAACAAGAATCAATCTGACCTAGCCTTTCCCTTAACTGCCATGAGTACAAACATGCCACTCCGTTCTTGCAGCTCATCGATGTTGGTGTCGTCTTTTGACTTAATCCACACAAAAGATGCCGTATTCAGCTATTTATCTCCAAAACTTCACCCAATGTGCTCCTTTCGGGACACCAATAACAACTGCACATCCTCAAACAGAACACATTGTTCGCAGTCAATTAACAGTACTTCCTCATTAGCATTCCAGCAAAATTCCTGTTACCAACAACGACATTTATTTCAGCACCCTTCGTCTTCTAGAAAGGACCAAACTTCGCTATTAATTTTCTTCTTAGTTTGTCTTCTCGTATTTTCAAGTATTCCTGGTAAGTTTTATACATTTTTATTAATCTTGTTAGAAAAATTACTCGGTTTATGCCTAAAATCTATTTATTTTCTGCTGTTCCAACTTATTTTGCGTTGAATCCGACTATAGTTCTGCATATTTGAGGTTTCATTTTTTAAATCAAAATATGACTCAGTTGAATGTATGTAGGATGAAAACATTTAACAAAATGAGAGGAAACCTTAAATCCATGTTTGTAAAAGTTTCACCAAGCATATGGGCATTGATTAATGATTGATTCGACAATGAAAAATCTAAGTTTCGACGTTGACTATGTAATCTTTTCCTTCTGGTTGACTTTAGAATAATGTCACATAAATAATAGCGACCATTGTTATCATTTACCCTTTAAAAAAGAGATGCTGCTGGTATGTCTTACACTCCCACGTACAGGAGCACAAAGAAAAACTTCACTGACACTGTGAGATGGATGTGAATTAGGAAAAGGTGGCGAGCACACAAACTTTAGATTTTTAGCATGTTTTATGTGATGAAGACACTGAAGATGTGTCGTAGTCTGTTCAATGCTGATGAGCTCAGCTCATGAGATGATTAAGTATATGATAAAGGTTAAAAATATTCTTTAAAATGGCATTTTACAAGTATACATGTATGCGTGTAAGTATGTATATCTTATAAAACTTGCATAGTTTACACTTTACACTTTGTATACACGCATCTGTTTACTTAATGTTAAAAATTGTGTTATGGAGAAAGAAGTGGAGTTGGCAATAAAGATTTTGATAGTTATATTGTGGATTTTTTGTGCAATTAACAATGTGTTTAGAAATGTCATCAGTGACTAACATGCCATTAAACATAAGAAGCCTTCTATATGACAAGCTAAAAAGGAGCCTAGTCATCGTTTATTTTATTTCCAGTATATTTTGTCACTAACTTTTTTTCTAAAAGCGCCACTTGCCAGTAGATTTATTGTAAAGAAAAATGTAGATAATATTTTGGTCAAAATAAATTGACATTAAAGCTCAACTTGATCCTCTGTTTTCTTTCACTGACTGCATCCTTTCATAAGTTGTTGTGGAGGTATTATACTAGCAAACTTATTTGAGTTCATCTTGCCCCAGTGCTGATGGACGATTATGTTTTTTGTACGAACATCTTGGCTAGTAAAATTCACACTTACATTATATGCATGCATACCTAGCACACACAGCCACAGCAAAATCATCTAGTCAAACACTGCACTTTTACATCAAATGAAAAATCGCTGAGCAGGCAAAAGAGTTTATCCTTTTTTAGATGACAAGCCAGACTAAACCGACCGGGTGAAAGATGATGATAATGATGCATCTCTGAACTGAAGCATATATGTATCCTATTGGATAGGAAGATGAAACATCTCGAACTGGGATATGCGGCTGAAAAAAGACAAGAAATAAGTACAACAAAAGATCATAGTCATAATCATATCAGTTTGGTTAAGGAACAAAGATTATACATGTATGAAGAAAAACTGATCCCATGGTGGACTACAACAATGCACTCCCTTCGATCAGATGTATGCTTGCCACTTCTGGAAGATATTGCCGTGAATCTCGGGGATCTTTAGATTTATGGCCTTCTTTGATTGTTTTGTAAATATACATTACACACTTACATGCTTCTACATGTAGCACGAATCAACATATTTTCTGATTGATTATCTACATGGGCTTTGTTGGTGAAAACACTATGCAGCTGGATGGGTATGATTATAAGAATACGCAAATATATTAAGACTATACTTCAAATATAACTCAAACTATTACATATTAGTTCCTACAAGCGTTTGAATAAAAGAATTCTTCTTACGATTTTCAGTGCGAGTGTGTATTCGTCTCACCACAGCCAAAAAATTAAGTGCTGTACCGTGTAAATAAATTTGTAATACACTTTTTTAATGACTTTGCGCTTTTAAATCAAAAGAAAAAGAGTAGTTAGAGAGTTTGAGATCGTGTTTGCTTTCTCCAACCTAATCCCAGGCAGTTATAATAATAGCTTTTAGAATTATTTCGACCAGTAATGCATCGGAAGCAAAACTTCCAAAATACGTAGTAGATTGAATTTGCATTATTTGCAACTGATTCCCATGCTATTTCAAACCAGTTAGCTGTAGTTATCGTTATTAGTTATTTAAATTGGCTTGAGGTGGAGCAGTTAGTTTTTTAGACAATTAATGTAAAATACTCTGAATTATTTCTCAAAATGGTTCGCGTGGTTATTCTTGTGATCTGGATTTCATGTGACGTTAACATAATTGTCTTAATGGTAAGTATACATGAGCTGTGCTGTTCCATTTGTGGGGAAAACTTTTTTGAACAGTATAAATCTTCTAGTGTGCAATCTGGAATCGTTATGTCTACGAACCTGTGCAAATTTTTCATGCATTAGAACATGTTGGAATGATAGTGTATATTCGTTAAATATTAAACATGTTGTGTTATTATTATCTCCTACATTTATTATTATTATTATTTTGCTGGCTATCAAAAGGCTATTGTTGTCCATCCGGAAGGGAAAATACGGCGTTATGGCAAAGATAATCCATCACTGTCATGCAAAAAGAAAAGAATCTCATGTTGATAGTTGGCATTTCTGAGGGGAGAAGAAAGGAAATAGAAAACAAGCAAGGAAACCGTGCGTCGAATGCCGATCATCAACATCACAAAAATAACAACATAAAAGATACTCCAGAACTGAATAATTGCTTTGTATATGTAGTTGTCTTTTTTACAAAAAAATTACTTTAGGTTATTCCATCTTAATAAACAGACCAGTTCAAATATTTACATGCATAGGCACGAATACAAATACTAACATATCATATACGTATGTTCTTCTTACTTCACCACAACAACTTATAGCATTACCGATTGATAAAATTTCCTTGACATAATTTGCAAGGCTTCCTGATATTAGATTAGATGAAAATTCCTCCCTGCAATAGTATTTTCTAATTTACACAGAAAAGCTTAGTTTTTTTCTTAAAATGTTTATTGAGAGGAGCACTCATGCATAAAATTAACGGTTGGATACTGAATATGAAGAAAATTTTGACATAACAAATTTTCATCACAGATATTTTAAAGAAAATCGGCTTATAGACAACGAAAACCTCTTGGTGCTGGTACGACATTTTGAAAAGTTAAAGGTTTTCTGCCAAAATGTGTGATGAAGCTGTACAAAGAGTTGTTGTTGGCCTTTCACTTTCGCGTTTTTACTTTAATTCAGAATAAAAATATCCACACAAGCCATGAAGGAGGAGAGTTCAGTGGATGAAATGATTGGAAAATGGGAGGTAATTTTCGTAAAGCTGCTTTTTGGTGTAAAGTTAAGTAGAAGGGAGAGAATCCGTGCGATTCCTCTATTTGACTAAAGAAAATAATGTCTTAAAATATACATGAAAGCATATTGCTTTCCTTTTGCAATCACAACCTTCACTCCTTCAAGTATGCACGCAAAGCCTCATGTGCTCAAGAAAAGGGAAATGGAGAGAAGAGAAAGAGCTATAAAAGTAGCAGTTGTTTTGACCTATCTTCTCCCTTCTAGCCGGGTCTTTCTCCCTGCTGCACCTCCTCATCACTTTCACCATCAAATTTTCAGATGATGTATGCAAAGGTTTAACATTTTAGGGAAAGCAGACCATCCTCTTTTTCTGGTATGCTGACGATGGTTATTCCAAGAAAGGACACAATCTATACAGATAGTACTTACGAAAATGATTTACTTTTTTTTCGGTTAGAGTTCTTCCGTCACGATTGTACAGTCCATAAAATAAATTACATGACAGTCAACATTACAGCAAGCAGCTTTAGGACTTACATTTCGGGGGATTCACGTGAAAAAATAGCATATTATCAGGAGTTTCAAAGAAGCGAATTAATTTTCTTCGGGTAATGAACAGAACATGATATGCTATAGAACTTAATAATGACATACGTCTAATTTCAAAACTTTCAATTGAGGCATACAACAGTCAAAATGCATATTATGGTATTCATGAGTAGCCAAGCTGCACAAGGGAGAAAACGTTGAAAAATCTCATAAATTTATTGCAAGCCTAAAACATAATCTTGCAAATCCTTTTTGTGGTACATATGTTATGTCACCGTCACCCTTTACATGCCTAACCTTTGCAAAGTGATAAAAGTTTTTAGACCAACAAACCTAAAAATTAGATTGTTGTGGGGACTAACGATAAAAAGTTTCCATTTTTGTTCCCAAATTCAACGTAGTGAACAGAAAGAAAAGGTGTATTAGATCAAGATAGGGTTGAAACATGCATCGTAATAGCTTTACTCACAGCCCCACAACGTAGATGCGTATGCTGCTCATAGTGGTGAACATCTGCTTTCCCTTCCTCCCTGTGCTCCATTTAAGTACGATCTCCGCAAAAAATTCTTTGTCAACCATTTTTCCTTGGCTTAGTTGCAGCAGACTTGAGAAAACAGTTCCAAGGGAAGAGAAACAAACGTGGATGAATGAACAGACAGAAAACGGGGAAAACTTAAGAGAGCAAGCCAAGCCAGTCACCTCTCTGCAATGTTTTTTTTCTCTCAATCTTTCAAGCAGTAGCGTCATAAGCTTGCATCCGTTTCTTCTATCCTGATTTTTTAGATTCTATTCGACTTTTTTCTTCGCAAGTAAGTGTTGAAGTTGTTGAAGAAGTGTGCCACTTAACACTTCAAAAATAGATAAAAATGGTGATACTTCCTGTCATTTATCTCGTTCCCTCCTCTTTCTTTTAGAGATAATCTCAAGAGAAAGTAGAGGAGAAAAAATTGCGCATTTTCTGTCTTGCAATGAATTACAGCAAATTATTATATCTTATCTTGTCAAAGTGTAATATTTACTCGTGCCGATCAAGATATGCCACCTAAACTTTACGATTTGTTTATCTACTTATATAAAGCGCACTTTTAGTGAAATTGAATCTAATCCAATCAATAATTATGGAATCTAAGCATTATTGACAAAGTATTGGAGTATAGCTAATTATGTATGAGTATATGCAAGTAACTATTTGTACAATCATTCAAAAAAACACCAGTTTTCATTACTTCGTTTCCAATATATCGTATTACTACTACTCATGATAGTCAGTCTGACAGTCTGAGTAAAATGGTTGGGAAGAAAAGAAATAATGCAGTGATTGCGATTTTTTCGCAATGAAATATTACTAAAAAGCTCACGATTAGTTGACTCTAATATATCTTTTGGAGCAAAACGTATGGGTTATCTTTGGAAACTGTTTGTTTAACCAAGTACAAAAAAATAAGGATACAAATGATTTTCACGGTATATATAACGTATACAGCAGAGTTTAAAAAAGAATCGTTTTAAATACGAAAGGACGTAGTCGGATGAATTGGGCTAAAAAGTATTACTTTTGGTCCAAACAGATTTGCATCCACAGCAATAAAATTCTAATGAATTCTAATTGTTTCAACCGAGTTTCACGCAAAAAACTGTAAATAGCGATGCTCTGTTTAACTAGTTTTCAATTTTGTTACTTTTAACGACGAGTAATCCTAGACTGTACTCTTTGTTCAGTTTAATAATCATTATTAACTGTTTCTAATCATGCAAATTGTTATACTCTTTTACCTAGAGTATACGTTTAAGATGCGAAAGTGACTTAATAACATTCTCTCAATTCCACTGGAAAAGATATAAAAAATATGTCATTCATTTTATTGTGTAGTGGTAGCAGTAGGTGGTATCACGGCGAATGCATTCTTGTTAGGGCTGCTGTCGACAGACACCCAGAGAGAAAAGCAATAATATAATCATTCTTTAATCCAGTTAATACGTTAGTCTTTTTTATGAGAAATTTAGTTGGGCATAAAAAGTTGCAATTGGGATATGGATACCTAATTTGGTGCGTATTACATTGTAAGAATTCTGCTTGGATTCTTATGCCTCAAGTGTACTTGTGTTCGCATATATTGAGCTCTCATATTTTTCCCTTTTTATCTATCCAATCATTTCTAAACTTTTTCGTTAATTGGTCTTAAGATGCATATAAACATGCTAACGAATAAGTATGTAGGTAAAGAGAAAACTGGTAAAACATCTGCTTTCTTTCCTACTGATTGTAAGACTACTGGAGAAATTCTTAAAGGCTCGCAAGAAGACTACTCGGAATAATGGCTACTATTCACACGAGTAAAAAACTTAATGGTATTATTTCCTTATTTACGATTCCGATTAGGATAGTAATGTTATTCTACTTAGGTTAGTTTTAGTTCTTGCCACTACACACTCATGAAAAACAACATTACTTTCCCGCAGAGTATTGAGGGCTAATTTTGCCGAAATGCCCAACCAAGCAATTCTTTCATGAAGTGGAGTTGTAAGCATAAATGAAAATTAATTCAAAACGGGCAAGGTTAAAATAAAATAATTCTATTTCGCATTACGGGACGATAAAATGGCGGTAATCAGATCAGTCGCTGTTTCCACTGTAATTAATTAATGTGAAAAAAATTGCGCAGCTAGTAAGTGAATGTTTTTACCAGTTACAATTTACATTCATACGGTTTCTTGTTGATTACATTTATTACGTTTCCCGTAGCTGAAAACGAAGAGTATAGAAGCAGTTAAATCTAAACATGTTTGTCCGTCTGTCTCGATACAAAATTTGTTACAATAAGTTTGAAGGGAGTTATGCGTTTTTTTTGGTTTCACTCAAAATGTGCAGTTAAATTTACGGTTTATGTGAAATATATCATTCCAAAGCACTTTTAATCGGTAGCAACAATGACCATTCGTTCGAAGCCGCATAACTTCAGCTAAATCGTTTTAATCGCTATTACGGCAGGTTTATTGACATTTGTCCTTGGTTGCATAGCTAAATCGCAATAAGAATGGCGTGAAAGTAAATATACCTAAATATTTTATTTTACTTATTACACAGGTACCGTTGGAATCGACTGCTTTAAATGTGTGAGTTTAAAAGGGGATAATCCATCATGGTAAGTTTCATAGCTTAAGATAAAACGTCTTGTGATAACCTAGTTTTTATAAACAGTATTAAGCTTAAAATTAAAGCTAATTAGTTATACTTACTTTTTTATAACATTTTAGTGAGGACCCCTTTCACAACAACTATTCCGTGTCGATATTGGAGTCCCCATGCATGGGTGGAAGAAAAGGAAGAAATGGCTTGTTTCCTGCTACGGCCTGTATTAAATTAGCTGGTAAATATTGTACGTATCAAATTTTCTTACTCAAATTCATACAAAATATGTAATTTAAATCTTTTTACAATTTAAATGGTATGTGTATGACAGCAGCATATTCTTGTCGATTTCGTGACAAAATTATATCACAATGAATGATGCCCAGTTTAGTATTATTCTAAAAGTTTTGAATTGGCAATAATGTAGTTATTTAGTTACGTATTTATTTTGCAAGGAATACAGTGACGTCGTATAAGTCATTACTACGTATACTCTAGGAAAACACAAAATCAATAATGTTATATAATATATGTTATATAACAATAATATATTGTATATATTTTGAGGATGATGAAGATAGTATAGAAACGTCTAAACAGCATGAAATGATAACATAATTTAGGAGTAAACAAGAAAAACCATACTATACATAAATTTAGCTAGTGAGTGCTGAGGAGTGGAAAATGATTGATGTTATATGCATTGACTACACACTTAGCAGGTAACCGATAAATCTTTCTTGATCGGAGTCCAAGAAATCTGTGATTTTTTATTCTGCTGATTTCCTGTCTCATAGTGGATGTACATAATTTATCAAAAATTTATTATGATAAACAGCTCTATTAACCAAAAGAAAGGTTCATTTGTGTTTGTCAATCAGATTATTCATCATAGAGTGTTTATGTACTGATACAATAGAAAAAAATCTGTATGTAGTATTCAAAGAATGTGTTACACAACATTTCCGTACTTTATCAGTAGTAAAACTGGTATTTGTTTTGGACTAATTCTTTCTACGGGCATAGATCAGTGCATTAGAGAAAGAAGTCTCTTTGTTAGTTTACCCAGCTTAGTTGTTATGGGGTGATACGAGATGTCTACCGATAAAGAGAGAAAATGACTTAAAGTAACTTTTCAGAGTATTGTGCACATTGATGATGTAGTATGTAGTACAGTTGGAATTTGAATTTCAACGACATAATAAAAACAATGTATGACTGTTATAACATTTATCCAATACCATTCCGTGTATTACACACAGCTGACACCGGAGAAAGTATGGTAGTTCGAACGTGTTCTGTTGACAGTGGCACACTTACACTGGACACCGAATTAGCTCGCATGAGTCATTGTGGATTCTTTTATTTCGACGACAGGTACTCCATCACTATTTCACCTGAAGAAAATATAACTCAACTCATACATAATTTGATAGAAACAATTGCTGCTATATATTTTACTCCTGTAGACATCATTTTCTTTTTGTATCATTTTAGTTTGTATGTTTTGTGAAAACCAGTTTACTGAAATGCAAGGGAATTTGTTAAATGCTACTACATCATGTATGTTGATTCGTATGCAGATTCTAAAATAAAAGTTATTCCCCGTGAAAATTGGCTTCTAAAAAATTTAACCAAACCAACCAAGTCATCAGCAATATTGCTTTGAATCTTTTGAAACAAATCTTTTTCTAGAATTAAGCAATAAAATTTGAGTAATTTGAATTTGCAGATGGTTCTGAAATATTTTTTTTACTTTTACCAGTCAGTAGTATAGTGTTTGAAGTAGCGTATTCTAAAAAAGTATGAGTACTTTTGCATTGTGCCAGTTTGCAGATAAAAAATAAGCAGCCGCCTTTTTAACGATGAATAAAATAGCCTATATTTAAATTGCAATACCGTGCTGACTTCAAGATAACATTAATATTTTTTACACTTTTTTCTTAATTACTGACCTGGCTCAAAATATTCTTTATATTTCCGTTTGTTTGCTGCCTACAATTCTTTATGGTGTACGTTCAAGTGAATTCATAAATTTTATAACAATCTTCGTTCAAATCATGAAACCAACTTATAGAGTAATTTTTTAGGGTTTATTTGATTTTATGGTTGTTTCTATGAAGTATACGTCGAGATTATATAGAAATACTGCAATGGACAAGTTAAACAAGCAAGAAAACGTTTAAGCAATTTTATTCACTTGAGTGAGCGATCGAAAGATTTTGACTGCAACGTACATGCTAATTAAGGATAAGCAATTATGTATTAGGTGTAAGAAGCGTTTTTATGGCATAACACGCACCGCAGACTCCTTTGTACGAGCGAACGTAATTCGTTAATGAATATTAAGGTGTCAACAAACCATTAATTACATCGTTTGATCCTTGTCAGTCAATGTGCATGGGATATGAAATCATGAGACCGACGAATGTATACTTACTTAGTATACCAACATACTTTCACCGAGAATTGATACATTTGATACGTCGAATTTCAGGGTTTGCTATCAGCTATAGTGAGACACATCATAAATATGTAACCTTTCTTTAAGTACTATGCATTCTCTTTACGACGTATGTATGTATTACGACGACGAGTTTAAAAAATGAAAATAGTACATATGCTTTGTTAGCGTCTCTAACAACCGAATCAGACATGTTTAGTTACATTTCAAAATATTCTACTTTCTTAGCACAATAGTTTAACCAAAGTTGACACCTCCTCCCTCATTACAGAAGGAAACCGTGTTGAATATTGAGTCATGTTTTACGGATGCTATCTAATTCACGTTTGCAGTCGTTGACTACTATTTTCACCTAATTTAACATAAAGTATTAATTTGACTTGCTTGCATTTATATGTGGTGTCCACTTATAAAGATTTTGCATTTCATTACAAAAGCTCTACGTGGATTTAACTTTAAAAAATATACAGCCATGCTTTTCACACAGGCAGTTTTCACCATACGTTCTCAATTTTGTCTAGTAAAGTCAATTTGTTTTAGGCTAACATATTACATATAGTGTAACAATTGATAACAATTCTTTATGATATTTTAATGCTGTGTCACATGAACATGCACATGTAATGTTTACAAGTCAACATTGTCATTGCAAGAAAACTGTCCTTAAGGAAACTATGAACGAATCTGAACTTGACTACCAGAATATTAAAACGCAAACTTGAATTGTTTAATTTCTTTATTTGTCCATTTTCCTGATTGTCAACTTTGCGTGTAAACAAGATTGTTAATTACACCGGCATGAGTCGCATGCAGCGCATCTAAAGTCGTCCACACAAATTGTAGGTATATATTGTATTGTTGATCTACATGACATGTAGTGTCTGTGTCTGGAGTCTTCTTTCTAAAGGCATGACAATGTTGGTTTACATTCCAAGTCAAAGTCAAGAGTGTGGTAGTGGTAGTAGCAACATAATAACCTGAAGGGAAATTTCTTTACCACTTGAGCTCCTGAAGTAATTACGCGAAAACATTTGAGTAAGCAAGAAGAAATTACATGATGAAATGAGTCCCTACTCGCCCACTTACTTGCACAGTCCCTACTTTCCACACTTTCCCAAAATGCAACGCAACGGGCAATTCAACAAAAGCTAACGTTGAAATTTGTGAATTTATTTCCAAAGCTAAAAAAAGTGTTAAATGTGCCGGTTAATAGGGCAAACTATGAATTTACACAAGCACATATCTATTTTAGACGCACGTTGAGATACAAATATGAACATTACATTATTAGGTGATAGAGGCTGTAGACTACAAGACATAATATATCCGTAGAGAAGAAAGTAATTGCTGGAAAACTCCTGTGCTGTTGGATTCCCTGTAGAGTATTTTGACAGCTTAGCTACCTACCACCACCCCATTTCACGGCTTTTCTTTAGGAACTTGCTTACTCTTTCACTGACTATGACTCAACAACAAAATAGATTGGCCATGGAAAATAATAGCTTTATTTGTATGTGGTATGAAATGAAATGCAGAAAAGAGTCAACAGAATTGTGTTGTGTGTACACTTATTTCGCAAAGACTTCATTACCATTATTAAGTGGCCTCTGTTAAATAATCTTTACAATCTAAGGGAAAATTTCTATCATTTAGTTTATATTTTATATAATCAGGTTAATAGTATGTCCGGAACTTTCTTTAAGAAAACCATGTGTTGCTACTTGTTTATAAAGTTCAGGTTAGAAGAACTAGTAAATTGGATTAGACGTTGCAGTTGCATCGCATTATGCAGATTAATACGAAACCTGTTCAAGTAAAACATAAGTAACTAGAAGTAAAATAGATGGGCATTATGAGATTTTTTTTAGGCCATGGAATTCGGGATATTCGTAGAGAAAATAAGAGAAAGGCATTATTCATCTGATATCCAGCCTATCTGACTCTAATTAATATTGTACATAGATGACACAGGGGAAACAATAACTGTAAGAGGATGTGCCTTGGACAGTGGGACGCTAAACGTTGACACGGAAATCACTCGAATGAGTCATTGCGGTCACTTTTGGTTCGATGACAGGTACAAACAATTGTATTGTTTTTGTGTTCTTTGTTTTTTAAAAATGTTCCACGCCTTTAAAAGTCACAATTTGATTTGACACAAAAGCAACATCAACAGCACAATAGTTAGCGGCCATATTTTCACACCCACACATTACCTTGTTGTTCTGATGCACCTATGTACTATCTTTAACTTGTGTACACTACACAATACACATTTTTGTCTCACATACCACTCTTTATCCACTCATCTCAACGAAAACTTACCTATAACATATCAACCGCTCACATCAGCCGCTCTTTATTAAATTGTGCTTTAATGCGTTTCAGTGTTTTTTTATTAAACAAAATAATTACACAGACTAATTAATTAATTAAATATTTGTGTAGCTTTAAATATTATGACTATGATCAATAAACAGGTATAGTGTAAATGAATGTGGTGTGTATCGATATTTGATATCTCAATTATTTAAAAGCATCAATGTATTCTACTTTTACGAATAATTATGGTGGTAATAACGAATTACTTTCAAAACGCTTTTTCACTAGTATACTTACAGTATATACATTCTTGACAAATACAATATACGATGTGTATTTCAGGCCGTTAAAAAATGTAAAGCAGATTTTATGGAAGTAGCAGTAACTCGTAACGTAATTGAGAAACAATAATCGTATTCAGCACGCATAATACTTTCTTTTTGCTCAAATATAACATCTAAAGATTGTGCAGTGCAGTGTGCATGACAATAAACACGTAACAAAAGATTAGATGAATGTTTCTTTTAAACTTAATTACTTTAGGTTTTACTTTAATTCATATAAAATTTTCCCTTTTATTTGAAAGCTTATCCAAGTAAAACTTACAATGCTCACAGTATCCAAAATCCAAACAATATGTTAACATATGTAAATTCCTTCATTCCTACTTTGCTATAGCGAATAGTCTGAAAGTCATAATCGTCCAGGTGTTTTGAGATATTTTACCCAAAATTCTACCACTGGTTTCATAACCGTCGAGCCGTTTCATTTGCTCAAAAAGAAATCTAGAAAGTAGGCGACACAAGTTTTCTTTTTTACTATATGCGTACGTTGGTGTTTCAGTATTTCTACAATGTATGTTTGCTAATGCGAGATTCCTGAAGCTGACATATTGCATATGGACAAAAAGTCATGAATATATATTAAATATCTATCTTATGTGCATATGCAGTGTTTTTCGTCATCCATTTTCTACGCTATTTTACGGTTTTCCAATTGAATGAAAACTTCGTTTCAATTTTTAGGTACGCTGGAATAAAAGGTACACATATATACGTACAAAAGAAACGGTTATAAAATGGAGAGAGAAAAATCATCCTTTCTTGAAACAAAATCGTTCATTTCTGCATAGTAGAAGTGGGAAATAATCTAAACATAAAATATTTGATTTCTTTTTGAAAATTGATACAACTATGTAAACAATTGGAAATGAAACAAAAAATATTTTCAAATGCGTCTTCAGCTATACACTCTTTTGTAACTTCGGTAACAACTTACAAAGGTTGGCATGCAATTTCAAGCACAGCAAGAAAAAATTACTAGAAACGTGAAAAAAATGTGAATGCGGTGCAGTGAGCTGTTTCGACTTTAGATTCTTTTCATTATGTTTCCATTGTTTTCAACAAAAGTTCGCTAGTTGTTGCAGGAATAAACAAATAAATTTGAGAATGTCGAAATACGATACTTTAGCTTGAAACCTTTTTGTTTACTTTACTTTTCCATTTTCATCCATTACCTGCTTCAAGATATATATATTTATTAGAACATGGGAAATCGCCCAGAAAACATTAGTCTCCGTTTGTTTTCCATTAATTTTACCGGCAACAGTTGGACACATCTGCTAGAAGTTTGAGGACGGTAGAAAAAATGAAAAATTTAATTAGAGATTTCGATACACAGTTATGAATCTTGTTTATAAATGAGACTTAATAGTCCTATCGATCATCCATGTATGAATACTTGCATAATATGGTACATGAATTTTCCCTTCTATCGATTCTCTGTCATCATCATATCGTTTTCCTAATCAGTGAAGTGGACTACACATCATGTATGTATCATTTGCATGAATTTGTCAAGGAATGTGATGACACAAATGGATGGATTTCTATAGGGATAAAGATATTATCTGATAAATAAATAAGGAACACTAAAAATAAAAAAAGATACCATAGCAACATTTTATTACATGTGTACACTTCATTTTTATGTTCACTTTCGGCATTGGGAAAACATTCCTGCATTAGCTTTCGTGTTGCTGCCGCAGCCGCCTCTATTAGCGTCAGACATGCCATATTTGACAAAACCTAAAAAACAAAGCACAATAATATGCAGCTTTATGAACATATCTTACACTTGTAGTATGCCATATTTTTTTCGAAACAGAGTACCTGTGTATGTTTCATATTTGTTAACTATTACTTGTTTTGTATTATAGATCCATTACCATTTATCTTTTGTAACACAAGCCATTTTTCATACATATCTACCTTTTGTCGTATGTGGAATGTAGGCAGAAAAAAATGCAAAAATTCCAGAAGGTGCCTAGGGCTAATAGAAGCGTCCATCTTTGAGTAAATTTCATTTAAAACGTTAGGAACCACATAATTTCACCAGTTGGCTTTATTCTTTCATCTAATGAAATTAAGCTATTAGTCACTTGCGAAGAATAATTTTGAAGCCTCAACTGAAATTTACTGTCTTAAATACGGTGTTTAGAATCATTATAGCTTTAAAAAATATGATAACTTTTGAGAGTAGCTGTGAGAATTTGGAATTTTCATAAAAGATTTCTCCTCATCTTAGTTACTGGAATTTCAATGTATTGTCTCGCTTTTGGTTACATCAGGTTTAACGGTTATTATTTGTGTACCAACTGTCAAACATGACCAACCACAGAAAAGGAAATTTCAATCAACTCTCTAATGATAATAAAAGCACATGTATGATAATGAAAGACAAAATACATAGTGCACATTATATTCATGCTCCGCAACTACATTTCAAAAAATATTGAAACAGAATAAAGTAATTCAATAACTTTGCTTCAATGCCTAGGGAAAATAGAAAGGATTATAATGTACATATTTTTAATGTACATGTATTTCAAATAATTAACTGGGGTATTTTTAGCTTAGTGGGAATTCTCTACCTCAGTTACTCTGAAGTATAATTCAATGGCAATGAGTGCAGAAATATTGACAACATACTTGATAGTTAATAGTATTATGGTATAAGGTTGTATATATTTCACAATACGTACACTAACACGGCATGTGTGTGTTCCGATTTCCTGTTAAAATTGACTACGCGACTCTTCATGGTTTTTCCTTTTCCATTAGCTTTTTACTTACATAGATACATACCTTGTGATATTACCATTACTTAAGTGCATCTATCTTCCTAACTTCAATCCTGGTCACACACGTGTTCCCTCTGTTCATAATATCATTCGTGTGTGCTTTCACTCTGCATAAAAATTTACAAGGATATTTGATACTGTTGTTTCTCAGTAAAATTAGCTTTACATGATAAAACTCGATGAAATTTCAACTTCGATATGATACATAGCGTTCTTATTACCTTTTTAAATCAGTTCTACCGACTAATAGACGCAATTTCCTTGTGCACAATAAAGACTACGATGACAACAATGTTGGTATTTTACATCGCACACGCTTCATTCTTTTCTACCAAAAATGCAATATGCCAACATTCATGTCATGACACTTCATATATGATCTACTGTTGTATTCTGTATTTTACTGCTTTAAAGTTGTTTTCTAAGTAAGGTTTGGTTGTCGGCAGCAACATCAGTAGTAAGGCAGAACAAGATATTATATTAATGTAGCACATTTTGCTTAATACGCTGGTTTATTTGCTTTGCCGTTATATAAGTTTTACTGGTCGCTGGGCTCTCTGTCTTTAGACACACGCAAAAGGCTCCTTGTTGCCATGCCATGTGCATGTGTCCGTGTTGTTTTCTCCGGAGAAGAAAAGCTTTGTGAATTGTAATGCAAAACAAAGTAACACAATAAATGTAATACTTTTTACTACTACTACTAGTACATATTAGAGAAAAAAAATGCAACAAAGACAAACATGCGTAGCATTTTCTCTCTGAAATAGCAATAGAAAATAAATATAATATACAGTAAATTTTTCGTTTTGTTCCTAGTTGTGTAGTTGTGTCTCTATTAACGCTTAAGCTAAATATGTACATACCTTCTTGGTTTGCTTATGAACAGTTTTTGGTCTAATACCAGTAACACTGACTATATACCTACAAAACTAACACACATTTCCACTAGATCAGCAAAAAAACGCTGTAGTCTGTTGCATAGTTTTTTTTCGGTAGCACAGAAAAAAAGTACAATAATAAAACACTCAAGTTATATTGTTATTTTCCCCCTCTTTTTTGCCCCATGTCCACCTTTTTTAGTTCACCTTTTACCATGTTTTTATGTTGTCCGTTGTAACCCTCTATTATATTTTTTACGTACACATTTTTGATTTCTCATGTAATAATAATAATATCTCTCTGTTGTTCTTTTCTTGTTTTTATACCTGTCATTTTCAGGTATGTCAAAGGTTGTCTGCAGAGTTGCGATGATGCGGATGGTTGCAACGGCTCGTCACGACTCAACCATATCACCACCACAACCATTATTACTACAATACTAGTAGTTTTCCTGATCAGTTCGATAACTACAACTATGATCACCACCGAGCTCCCGGCTTATTTTTTCCTACCCAATTTACTAGTACGTCGTTTTCACTATGGTGATGATGGTGTAGGAGTTTTGTAGCTTCGCCCTTTAGCTTTTGTAATAAAAATAAGTGAAATCATCTACTTCTTCGATATAGATATAAAATGTCATGGTCTGTGTACATTACATAATTTACACTATATATGTTCTCCTCTTCCTCATCATTATTCAATGAATTTCACCTTCCCATTAAACTGTACTCCAGAAATCACCCGCAACAGTCGACATGCATCTACTTTCTCTCTTGGTGTGCTACTACTGTCTACAATGAAAACGGCAAATTAACGATAAGCTACCTAACCTACATAATATTTACACTTTACTACCGGAATATACTCCCAATCCACCGCCGGCCCAAATATTTCAACAAACAAAATTGTATCGGCACGGCAGTAAGTGACATTATTTTGTATTCAATACTTTCGAAGCAACATGAAAATTGATACACTGCTTTTACTTCTCTTTATACTAGTTTTACACACAAACTTTTGTATAATTTTATCCAGAAAAAAAGTTCCATAGTTAATGGAGCACAGGCAAACACTGAATGCAGGCAAACAAATTGGTTTTATAGACCTCCCACCATTCCACAAAGACAAAATTGGTTTTCCTCTTTCATGTTTATTGTTAAAGCTATTCTATGTAATTTTCAGGAATATAAAATGTTTTACTAGGTACGCTTGAAATGTAATTTTAACGAGATAGAGGCTGTTATCACCAGTAATATAATTGTATTTATTATTATTGGGCCGGTTTAAAAAAAAAATCACTGTTGTCGTTGCTTTTTGTGTGTTAGCGTTAGTACCGTAAAATGTATAATTTAAATGTCATAACCGGGCGATAGAGAAAATTGAGGGAAAACCTTGCTGGGGAGCCGCAACAATAAAACTTGTCGATCTGTCGTTTTACGCTGGTGTCTCATTTATACCCCAAAAAGCGAGTCGAGACATTTTAAAGGATGAACTATGTTGAGTAATAGTTCTTCTTTTTTTAAGGTCAGGCAGTTATGGTGAAATGAAAGTTGTTTTTACGTTGTTACTTTTCACTGGAAGCACCCCAGGTGATGTGGGAATTAGAGGGAGGACGTTTTTTATGCTTTCTGAAAAGCACACAGGTTTGAAGAAGAAAAGTTAGATGTTCTACCAGCCAGACCAGTTACCATTACCATTGCATTGCGTTGTCGTAAATGACATGTCTGGTTGGTTTTCCGAGTTGTTTTCTAAACACATGCCTTTTATTATTGCAACTGTGACGATTTGACTTTTACTCGATTTCAAGTTTGTAGTGCAAAACTTGGTGCATATGTACTGTGGTGACATTTTCTCACAAAATGGTATTATAACATTCTCTCGTTTCATGGCGTTTTCATCCCTACAAGACTACAACACAGGATTGAAGTCTATCCGTTTCCTGCTTGTTTGCATAATGTGCTATTAGACCATCCATGCAGCGAATAACCTTCATTTTGAGGATACTCTCGCTGTTTTCACATCAGACAGCGATACAACACCGTGAAATCAACAGAAGTAGCCAAGTATACATACTAGGTTGATAGTAATATAAATACTTATATGGATTAAGTTACACTTAAATAATATTATTTATAATTGTTTATGGTACTATCGTCCTCATCAGCAAACGCAGCATCTCATTGCCTTCAAATATAACTTATCATATAAAATAAGAAACACGTGTAATATTAATAACATGATAATGGATATACTAGAACAAGGAAATTATAAACCGATGCACTAAAATTAAATTATAGAAAATTGAAAGTTAGGAACATTCTACATATTTAAGAATTTATCAATATCACGTTTGAAATGGAAACATTTTTATAAAATATTTATTTTAATGGTATTAGCGCATGTGGATATTTTTTGTATTTTTTAATTAACGACTATTTGTTTTCGACTTTTTTTTAAAAAAATGACGGTTAAGTTTAGACAAGAAGGTAAGATTTATGTAATTGTTTGATAGATGTACAGTTGAAGAGATTATACATAATGGTTACCTTTTATTTTCTTTACAAACGGAATCACTTTTTATTTTCATGGTTGTCCAATAATAAAACATACATACACATCCATTTACCCGTTGACTGATTAAGATTTAGTTGTATTGCATTGTAACATGGTGGTTTTGTGCCTACGATGTTTCTGTAGTTGAGAAAACAAAGGATATTTTTGAAATATGAAAGTATTTAACAATCAGATTTTTTCGTTGAACTTAATGGGTAGTTCCTATGTCTAAAAGTGGACTCCGGTATTCCTCGTGTCTTTAAAAATAAAATTTGGGTGTTGGTAACACTAGAACAAGTCATCGTAAAAATTTATCATATTTGGTGCAAGTAAACAGTAAGTGATTTTAAATAGTTCATTATTGAGATTTTAAAAATAAAGCTTTAAATATAGGATAATAATGGTAGCATTATTTGTTGATTGCTGGAAATGTATTCGACAAATTATATTGATATATGTATTCTTTATGGTTGCTAGATTTTTTTACTTATTAGTAGTAATAGTATAATGAATAGTGTAAAAAAAAGTTTTGCAATCCTTTAAAATATTGATTTAAATTACCAATTGTTTATAACTGAACCACAATGAGACCAAACAAATTTATCTAACGATTTAAGAAATTCACTAAAATTTTGGGCAAGCCTCCTTATATATAACACATAACACAATCAAAAACGAGGCAGAATCAAAATAAATTATAGTTAAGCCTTTTGTCACGGGAAAATCTATCATTATAAACACTGTTATCAATTATTAAGCGTCGTCGTATGGTGAAGCACATACTTAAGCAGTTAGATATATTATGTCTATAAAAGCATCTGTTGTAATGTACAATATTTAAACATAAATGTCGAGAACTTGTTAAAATATAATGTGTAATGTATAAATATTGCCATAACTGTAAAAACATTATATCATCAAGCGCTTTTCAAAAAGTTTTTGGTGCACGAAATATGCCTTTGACAAAAAAAAACATAAATAAAAACCAACAAGACCTGTAAAAATTATGCCGAATTGCTACTTTCCAAAAAATAAAAACAAGTTTAAAGGATTTAAATAAACTTTTTTTTCGTCGCGGAATTAAAGAAATTTATATTGCATCTAGTAACTACACCATAATTAAAGAAATCCCAGATTTATTTTCATATGATTGATTGGATATAATTTATCTGCATGTATTTTTCCAGAATACTAGCACACAATGTCGACAATGCATATATTCTAAAGCTATCATTACTAGAATTTAATCAGAAAAAGAAATGTTTCACAAAACAAATCCCCAGATTCACTAACACGAAGCGGTCGGTTCCATTTTCCACGAAATTGAATATAAGTCACAAGACCAATATTGGGATAAGAGAGAATGATAAAACTGAACAAAATCTGAGGAAAATGTTAGCCAATGAACTGAATAAAGTTGACAGTTGAGTGCGATGAAATGATTAAATCCATTGCAGAAGTAGCACTTCAAACGAAAAAAAAAACGTCGATGGAGTGGTCACTTATTCATGAGTCATGAGTTGGCTAAAAAAAACAACAAAAGCTACGTGGATAAAAAAAAGTGTGCATGTGCCGGAACTGGAAAAGCAGAACAAGAACAGAAATCATGACCCACATGCAATGCAATATAACTTCTAGGAAATATATTTACTTCGTTTGCGATAATGGCGGCTTGTTCAACAATGATAGCTAAAGCCGGCCAGTTTCTACCTACACCCACAATAACGAAATGTACAAAACTATTTTTGAAGTATTTATTACGTGTTATATAATTTGTATATGAATATAATAGATGCATCCATCCAGTGTCGTGTTTCGTTTTTCCACATGAAATTTCTGACTTTCGTTGAAGTAAGCAAAATATTGGCAAGGTCAAGGTTGGTAAAAGATACAAGTTTAAACTGTGGATGTTGGAGACTTGAGAAACTTTCTTCATTGAACAAAAAAAATGAACTTAGCGTTTTATAAACTTCTCTCGTGTCTGCCAAAGTACAAACAAACAACTTACAAAACTTTACGTAGATCTTGAAGCACGGCACGATTCTGTCAGTTATATAACCTGCAGCACGACATATTTTAGTAAGTCAAGCAATGCATTTGAAAAAAAAATCTGACTGAACTGAATTGTTTTCCACAAAAGGAATAAGTTATTCTGTTATTTGGGCTTTCTCGATGTGCCCCAGTTAGCTGATGGGAAATGCAACCAACTTTTAGAGTATAAGTTACACACTCTCACCTTTTTGTCAGCGGCCTAACTGAAAGGTGTCGATTCGAGACGAAAGAAAACAAAACCAAATTACCCCTTTTCTCATGATTCATGTAGGTGTAGAATATATACATTCTCGCCATTCCACGGGAATTGAAATGAAACAATCATAATATTGCTATTGCATATTTAACCAACACTACTATTCACAAAAATCAGAAATTCTTTCATCCATTTTTTCACTCTGCACTCATTGTTCATCCGCATACTTTGAACATAAATTTACTTACTTTTACCTGAATACAAAAAAAAAACAATCGGAATTCCAGTTGCTAAAAAAAGCTCGATGCCGCTTTTTCACTCACCATCTTTTGTTGTATAAGTTACGCGTGCACTACTCTGTATAGACAGATGGAAGGTAACGAACGAAATGTAAATGTAATTTGACAACTTTTTGTTCTCAATTTCCTGTTATATTCGTGCTTTCTCTTCTTCTTCTGTTTAAGAATGCAAGGCAATTTTCATCATAGTCATCATCATCAACCAGGAACCCTGGTTCGCCATTCTTCTTCTCGCACTCGTTTTTTTTTCTGTTTCTTTTCGCTGTCCATTTTTACTCAATTGTGTGTATTCCCTTTCTTGTCAGTTCTTAGCTTTGTGAAGTTTTAAAAAGTAAGTTTGAAAGTAAACTCATAAATAATCACTGGAATCAATCTCGTCGATACATAAGTAAGTGTATTTTTTTATTTTACCTTTTTGTGTTCTTATTGTGCCTCATATATATGTACCTTTGTGTTGAGCAGATGAGGGAAACAAAACGTGTGTGATGATGGCGTGAGTTTGTGCAGTATATGTACATAACTGAAAATGAGATTGGAAACGAAGACGCTTGAGACATTCCTCAGATTTCTAGCATCATTTCACTTTCCCTTTTTCAAAGAAGCAGGGTAAGTTGATATATTATTCTGCACTGTGAATTGGAAATGGAATCCAGAAACAGGTACATACATATACACGACATGAAAAGGTAAAAGAGAAGTAAATTCCGTTTCTACGATTCAATCTAGGAAAACTCATGGAATGAATGAATGATGCTGACAATCATGATGACGATAATGGTGGCCATGATAGGTCTGTATGATGATAATTATTGGAAGGAATTGAACCGTCTAAACTTGTACAAATCGCTTACATCGTCGTGGCACAAACGTACAAACATTGACATGAAACTTTGATATTGTGTTATTATGGTTATTACAACATCGTGCCAATAAAGTTCCTCGCAGTAGTTGTCGTCGCGTCAATCTGGTTCTGGTTACTAATTCAGTGTATTATCGAAACGCAAAGAAAAGCTGAAGAATCTTTGGACTATCT
>JAQIWN010000282.1:0-39506 GCA_034699025.1 Entomobrya cf. arborea Gr-Col-00668
CTGTCTTTTGACAGTTTATTTTACCCAACGGCCCTTTTAAGGGCCACCACATTTTCCAAAGAGCACATTATACGTTTTTTTACCTTCTTAATTCCTTTCACAATGCAATGCACGGTTAGATACGTAAAAAACTTGAATTTGGAATGAGTACTTCGTGGTTGCAAATTGATATGAAAATTTATTATGCATCAAGTTATAGTAATAAATTACAAGTTCGTATAAATAGTTAAATGTTTAATTTCAGATACACTTTTTATTCGCCTCTCGGCCTGTATCCATTGACCCTAGCTGTCCAAACATCGAACGCCGGATGTTTCTCACATTTTCCCCCAACGCAAACGCTATGCTCCAACGCACTTGTACATTGAGCTTGAAGCTTACAAGAATCCCCAAAATTCTTGGCCCTTTTATGACACCTATTCGCATTATCTTTTCCCACACCATCCACAGCTTCCGGTTTACATCTACAAACTCGTTCCCCATTAAACACTGGTCCTTGAATCTTTTGTGCACAGTGACTTAGTCTTCCAGGCCTTCCCAACTGGCATTGCACGTCCTCTGTGCACTGCCTGGTCCCCAAAGTGTTAATCTTGACAAGACACTCAGTCATGTCTTTGTTATGAATGTAGCCAGATTTACATTCACAAATACCCGAGCCTGGAAGGCACAACGACTTTCCTTCAGAGTGACCCATGCATTGTACCGTTTCTTCACATTTTCCACCAACAAGGATATCAGATTGGAGACAACGCCGAAGGTCTTGGCTGGCTATGTAGCCTTCCATACATTGACAAAAGCCAGTGCGGGCGCCTTCCCATGCGGAACCACTGCAGTAGGAATGGTCGATGTTTCCAAAGGATCCCGAACAAGTTGCGTTATCTAAACATTCTTCACCCAAATAAGTTGTATGGGAGGAACCTAGACTATTTTTAGTAGCTTCTGTATTGCTTAAGATTATGAAGATGAATGCGATGACACCAAAAATTGAAAATTTTGTAGAATTTTCTGATTTCATTTTTAAACAAACTTGGAACTTTCAAATTAATGTTAATAGTTGAGCCAAAGCCTATGGGAAAGAGAAGGATGAACCAACGAGCTGTGTAAACGAGTTATATACTTAGGTCAGGCGAACAATTAGAATGAAGCATAAAGGTACTGCATGGATAATAGGTGTATGGTCTATAAGTTATTAATTAATGGGGTTTTTGTATGTCATCACATCAGCACGTCCACAGCGTTTGAATATTCATTATGCGCAACTGGACATGAACAGGTGCACAATTATCATATTGTTTTTCTCAAATATTTACCAAAATTGTCATTTTTATACAATGTATACTAACTAATGACCCTCCCTCCACAAAATGGCCAAAATGCATTGCATTGCCAGTGGGAATCATGTCAATTGGACATTGTATAAAAACTGTAAATAAACAAGTAACACTGACCTACTACTGAATTGACGAAAAATGATGGTAACATAATTCTAAGTGAATGAGCTTTAAATAAATTACAATTAGCATATTTTACAATCTTCAAACTATTTTTTGTAAGTTTTATTCCGATTCCACTTTGCTTTCCATATTGAAAAAATACTATTTACTCATTTACTCACTCTGAAACTGAACACATCCTGAAAACTAATTCACTAGTCTAAAAATGACTTCATATTTTGTACTATTTATTCTACACTAACAGTCCAACATTCCATCAATCATTAAAAATAAATAATTGCCAAAAATAAGTAAACTATATTTCTGCTTATGACTATTGACAATACACTTCAATTCTATTAAATTAAAACTACAAAAATTATTTTAATTAGCTTGTACGCTATTACGTTTCACTTACAAAATTACTTTTTATGCACCTTAATTCACAGTAATGCACAGAAATTCAGTGATCATCAATTATAATAGGATTATCTTGAGTCCCTTCCCCTCCTATGCCTACACAAACCTTCTGAATGTCAAATCCTCCTTGTTCCTTTTCACCCGCACTCGTGATCACACGGAATCTACCTTCTTTGGTCAAAATAATCATCCTCATAGGATTCTGACGAAGGTCTTCAGTTGCAAAGGTATTGTTCTCAATTTCGATTCCATTTTGGAACTCTTGAACCGCTGCAGCCAACGCTTCTATTCCGGTGGTCGAGGTTTGCGAAGACGACGGTGAAGATGTTGGCGTTGGCTCCGTCTGGTCAGCGTGGTGAGAAGTTTGTTGCTCTTCATGTTGTAGATTATCATGAGCCATCATCAAACCAGCAAGTGGAAGCAGTTTTGAAGGTTTAACTTCATTTTCAATCACTGAATCCGGAAGTCCTGCTGCGTCAAGCTCCATGATTTCAGTGCCAACAT
Organism: Entomobrya cf. arborea Gr-Col-00668; assembly: GCA_034699025.1. Classification (NCBI taxonomy): domain Eukaryota; kingdom Metazoa; phylum Arthropoda; class Collembola; order Entomobryomorpha; family Entomobryidae; genus Entomobrya; species Entomobrya cf. arborea Gr-Col-00668. Next base: position 2,358 of record JAQIWN010000282.1, read on the forward strand.
TCTTCAGAATGTCTTGATAGCGAATCATTTGTTGAAACTGTGCCCTTGCGTCTCCTTGAATATGACATGCGATTGCTTGGTCTAAGCTTGAAAAGCAAAAGCAGCACAAAAAGCATAATTAAAATCCCTGCAGTTTATCTTAACTACAAATACAATTAGAGTTTCCAGTAGTTAATTAGTTATAGTTTATTCAACCAACCTGTTTGCTTTCAACAGCTGTTTAATCTTGTATCCTGGAAAATTGGTCATCCTGGCAGAGCAATCATCTGATACTATACATGCACCGGCAACTCCTTCGTACTCCTGGGGCTTCCAAACTTGTTCAATTTGAACCGGAAGAGATGTATCCTGTGTATTGATAAGGTCCCCACTGAAGAATTGGGATGCAGCTCGATGATAAGTTAGTTTACGTGGCTGAATCTTAGTTAATTCGCTCGTACTCGTCCCAGTTCCAATCACATCTGATGATGTTGACTTATTTTGCCTTTTTTCCAGCTCTGCGATCATTTTCCGTAGTCGATCCTTACTATACTTGGTGTGCTGAGTCATTCGATTGGTTTCCTTAGTAGTAAATCCTGCACAAGGCTTATGAAGTTTGTTCTTTGAGGGCGACGCCAAAATGGTGTTGGCGTAGTAGTTAAAATTTGCTTTCATTTCTAAACCACTTGATGATCCTCTACGAGATTCAGTTTTCTTTGTCACTGATGATCTTGGACTGGTCCTACAAGTTGTGGTGACCTTGGAGGGAGGGGAAGGTGTTCCTTCTTGAAATAGCTTTGTGCTGTTGGGGCTCCTCGCCTTGTTCTTCCTGTCTGACACCGCCATCCTTTTGCGAATAGTGTAAGTTCCCATCTTGGCTTGGCGAAACGAAATATAACTTGGTACACAAAACTGCAAGAATACAAATTAAAAATAATTGTTACTAGTAGACAAAATATTTTATGCCCATTTGACTCTCATTGGCATTAATTAACGCAACGCAAACACACAATTTTCCATTGCATTTCACAAGTTAATTTATTTCTAAGTGCTGATTACTAACCTTCCAAGGAATGTTTACAGTAAATAGCTTCAATTGAATTAACAGCCAAAAGATGAAGGGAAGCTTTTTAATCAGTGCAAGGTTTGCAGAATGACGGACTTCAACGGAATTCCTAACTTGACTCTTGGAGCTTGGGACGCTGAACGCTTCACTTATCTTCTACGATGTCCGCGTCTGCTGCAAAAAAAAGGCTGTTCCGCTACGCTGGGGGTACAGTTTTAACTGCACTGCTATCAAAAAAATGTTTTATTAAAAATTAACTAACATCAACTGCAAAACAAACTGCTCACCAGTTCAGTTAAAGATTTAAGTAAAAAATGTGAACTGTGAACAAAAACAAATACTGAGACTAAAAGTACCTGACTGGCAAACTGCCTTGGTGCCTGGTCTGATTGTGATGTGATGCTCCACCTCCAAGATTACTTTAGTTACTACTTACTTTCCTTAAAGTTATATTTTACCTAATTGTTGTTATTTTGGAAAAAAAGATATTTTAAAAAAAGTGAAGAGATACTTTTGTGTTGCCGGCAGCATTCTCAAATCTCAGCTCTCCACTTTCTTCAACCAATCTTGTGAACGTGATGGATGACAAAAGAAAAGGAAATGGATGAACTTGTGCCGTACTACCTGCCCTGCCGTGCCTCTTTACACAATACCGAGTACAGATCAAGATCATCAACATCGTCATTAGATGATTTGCATGCAACAAGTTGACAAAAGCTGAGCTGAGGCTTTACTTAACTGCTTGTCATTTTGTCATCCTTGAGAAGTAGCTAAAGATTTTGATTTTCAAAGATTTTAAATTAGTAATAATTAGAACATGGTTTTGCTCATTTAAAAAGGTTACAAGCGTGTTTTAGAAGGGGGATAATGAATGGCGAATGGCCTAAGTTAGTAAAATAGTTAGTTAGTACATTATGTGCATTAAATCTACTAACAGTTTCAGAATTTTTCAGAAAGAAAATTAGCATTTTAAACAATTTTAGTATGAGTAGTACTTTTCACTTTGTAAATAAATAGATTAATTTTTAATTATGATAAACATCTTTTTACGCATTACCAGAAATTCATTAATTGTATTTCTAATCAAATATTTATGTAGTTATTGAAATACTAGTAATTTATTTGTTGAAAATAATGCGTACTTGTTGACAAACCACTAGTTTAAAACCTTTCTCTTACTAATTGTAAAGAAAAATAACTTAATTATAGTTACGCTGGTCATAGTTATAAAAATGGCGTGTAGTGAGCATAAAGAATTGATTCTTATAAGCTATTATAGAACAAAAATATAAAACTTAATAACATACAATCTTTTATTTAGATAAATATGTAGGCTAGATGTAGTTGAACTTGGAAGAATTTCTTTAGAGAAAGAAAGAACTCTGTCAATATTTGATTGTAATTAATTAATGATAAAAACTACTATTTTAAGCTGAACAAATCATTTTGTAGAATTGATATTTTAACATTAGTTTTTGATTTGTCGTAATTTCTTTTAGTTTATGCGTAGCACCTAGGGCAGGACAAAAAGGCACTTAAAGAAAACTCTCGCTCTAAACAACTACCTTTTTTATTTTGTCACATGATCAGAAAATGAAATGAAGGACATATATTAATCAATGTGCGAGTCTCAGTCTAGTAAACTATGATTATTGTTCTTTAGTTAATAATAGACAGTTTAAATCGATAGGCGAATACGTGTAACACAGCTCCTTTGAATTTTTACATTTCAATAGCCGAGTGCTTTAAAATTGCATTTTATTTTACAATAGCTCATTCGTGTGCATTCCATTTTCGTCCATATAATAGATTTAAGTTCAGTTTTTTTGCATTAAATTTGGCTTTTTCAGTTGTCAATTTGTTCTCAAAATGAATAGTTTTAGTTTATTACTATCCGTTTTTGCTAACTGTTCCATACACTACTTCTATGATAAAGAAAGTAGTATCCCAATAGAAACAGAATTAAGTAAAACCGAGCCATCGTTTTTCGAGAAAAATTCTCTATTGACCTCAATAAAATATAAAACTAATCTCAAAAATAATTCAAACTTACTTCAAGACACGCATTTAAAACTTTTGGAATCATTTAAATCCCAGCATTTCCAGCAAGTTTGCCTAATTTACTTTCCAGAGATTCCGTCGTATGAAATTTCAAATCAGTTTATATTAAGCCTTCAAAGTACAATAACCACCTTGGGACTTAAATGGCCTGTTAACATTCCAGAATTTGTGATTATATTCAACTTAAAACAAGATTGTAAATCAGCAGTGTCACCCATGCAACTTGACGATATCGGTGGGAGGAATTCTCCGGACCTAAGTTTCAAATTTGTAGTGATAAATGAGCACTGTAGCAATTTAATTTATATTCCTTGTCTGAAATATAATTTTAATACAATATCTAGTTCAGTTCCCATGAAACCTTTAAATGTTAAATTTTCAACCACACAAAAAGCTTTAACAAAAATTTGGCTTAAACAAAACTCCAACTTTAATTTGCCCTCAAGTCATAAGAAAATGAACAAGGGATCTTGTGATACTTTTTACGGTAAATTTCGTTGGACCCAACCACAATGGAGACTAAACATGTTAGGAATCAATGAAGAGGACCGTTGCATTGTTAAAATATTCTTAAATCGAATTAACTGTTCAATGTGCTATTTGTATGACAACATTGGAATGCTTTTAGACAGATCTTGGGGAAATGAAGCTAAAATCAAAAAAGCCAAGCAAATTATGAACATTGGAATATCCCTTCATGGTTTTAAATACACTGTGTTCGTACACAATAACGAGCTGAATGCCAACATTGAAATAAATTTTCTGATAAATTCATTCTCCAAATTGGAATGGATTGTAACAATTTGCGCTGGAATTGGCGTCATATTTTCTATGACAATTACAAGGGTTAAAGTGATCACCTCTGTTGAATGGGTAGTTTCCACATTTTTGGAACAGGTGAATATTCCACAAAAATCAGTAAAGAGGGGTAATGTGGTCTCCATATTGGCATGGGTATTTGGAACAATGCTTGTTCGAAATATATTCAGTACGAAAATGTTTGCATCTTTGACTGCACAACCGATACCGGATTTCATGCCTTCGTCGACTCAAGATCTTGTGAGAAATAATCCAATGGAAATTGTTGCAGGTAGAATTTTTCTTAAAGCGTTGGCGACCTCAAATTCAATGAATTTATCAGAGGAATCGCTAATAAAACAGGATTATTTGGAGATGGAGAGGAGAGTGGTTTCTTTTATTTTTATGGGGAATAACGCTCGAACGGCAATATTAAGTCGGGATCATGTCAGAAATATTTCAGAGTCACGTGATGTGGAATGTTCCAAGTATAATAGACAGGATGTCTTGAATGCTAATCAAGATCAGAGACGGATTCCAACGGTAAATATTTTTGAGAGGAGGATGGATAGATTTGCATATTTTTATGAAAGTTTACCTGTTGGCTATTCATTTAGGTCGAGTTATTATAGTTTGGCTAATTTGGAACTTTTTGGGAATTTGAGGGTATTTAGGAATAATGATCCAGAGATTATGGTAGATTTGAGGATTTGGTATGCTAAAGAGAAAAGTTTGGTTGGGATATTGTTTGAGCCGGTGTTGGCACAGTTGTATGAATCGGGGGTGGTGAAAAGGATTGAGTATTTTTATAGGAGTAGGTTGCAAATGTTGGTGACAAATGAGTTGATTAAGTATGAAGATAATTGGTTTGAGTTTGAAGGGAATCTTATGGGATTTGCTTTGTTGAGGGCTGAGGCTGGGGGTAGTACAAGTAATTCGTTGGATAAAAAGGGGAATGGAAGTAGTGTGGTAACGTTTAGATCTTTAGGGGCTGCTTTTATGGTGTACTTTATTTTTGTGGGGGGAGGTTTGGTGTATTTTTTTGGAGAAATTATTATCTACTTGTGTAAAGAGCAGAAGAAACGAATGTAGTTCTGAAACTGTTAATAGTGAAGTAGCTTTGTCATTTATTGACACTTCAAAGTTGATAAAAATAAAAAAGTTTAATTTTTTTTCAGTAAAAACTGTACCAATTGTACTTTTTGCAAATTCTGTAATGCATACTGAATACTGACTACATACTACATAAGTACTAACTGAATTAGCTTACAATTTTGGAATGTAGCTCAAAAAATTGCCATAAAGCTTCTAGAATCACTTGTTTTTCTTTATCGAATAAGAGCACATCCTTGACATTTCATTCATTTGTTGGATAACAGTATAAAAAACTGAAAAGTTTGCTGACCTGTTCATCATTTGCATAAATTGACTTGTTTTTTTTTCTTTTTCAACCTACCTACCACGAAGTTTATTTAGAACGACCTTTCCAATCGAGAATGTAATCCAGAGCATTAAAGCGTGAGAATGTTTTTGATTTTTTTGGGCGATATCTGTACGCATTACGGATAATAATATTAGCACAAAACGCATCCCAGCACGAAATAAATCTGTGCATTTTCGTCGTTACCAAAACAAGCTTTATCCAGAGTGTTCCATCTTTGGCAACTGTCAAATAGGATAACAATGATAATTTATGTTGCATACAATAAATTATGCACCTCATCTATTAATATCATATCAGGATGATTATATTAATTGGTTTTTCTATTGGCAAGCCATTATTTTCGTTATTATGATTGACAAACTAGAAATATATATAACTTGTTTTAGATTCCGCCTCTGATGTCACTTATAATACGATACACTGACAATTGATTAACTGTGAACACGCATGTTGCACCAGTTTGGGAATGCACGGATATTTCATAATACAAAATGGCACAGTTTCGTTTTCATTAGTACTCTGGCTAGATTACGTAATAAATCAGAAGCAAGTAGAATCATTTTGATTTTGCTACATGTTTTTTTTCAATTTTAAACAGTGTTTTTTACTTGTTATCATTCTTAATGGAAGGAATAGTGAGTACTAAAATTTTTTGTAAGTTGACCTTGAATTTAATGAAGACAAATTTTGAATCTAATTAAAAATAAACTGTGGTTAGCTAACTGACAAATAATATTTTGTGTAAATATGCCAATAAGCTGAAAACAATTAAAATTAAGGTGTTAATCAGTTACTGATTTTTTAAAATAATTGTATGCTTGTGCGTAGTAAGTACAACATTTACCTTCAAAATGTCTCCAGATACCCCAATATTGTGTATTCAGTTCATTCTTTTATTGTTCCAAGCAAGTTATACTTACTCAGGTAACACGACACAATTACAAGTTGAAGTAAGCCCAAGCCCCCCATCAGTCCCCCTCACCCCATCACCCCTAATAACAAAGGATCTTCGCCGAGGTCCTATAAATAGTACTACAATGGAGCTTGTGGAATACATGTTGTATGACAAGAGGTAAGTTTGTAAAAAGAAAAAGAAATACCATTTTGTAGTCATTGTAAATTGGTAATTTATGAGTTGTGTTATTTTTAAACAGTCAAGATGAATGGATTCCAATACCAAATACAGGAGTAGTACCAGAAAATTTGTGGATTTATGGTGGTAACGTGAAAATTCTAATTCACGGGTACAACAGTAGACCAAGAAGGGTTCCAATGCAAGTAATGGAAAGCATGATGATTATTGGAAGGGGTAAATATTTCTTTTTCTGGAAACAAAATCATTTCTAATTTATTCTGTTCTGATTTAAAATGTTTATTTTTTCTGTATATTTTGCAGAATATGCCAAGAAAAATAGAAGCTTAAACATAATAGCAGTAAACTGGGTATCCTTAGCAACTAAACCAGTTTTGGAGTATCCAGCAGCCGCGGCTAATGTTCATGATGTTGGCATTGCTCTTGCCATTTATCTTAGAAGACTGAGAGCCCAGCGAACTTTTCCAAGTTGGAAAAAGTTACATTTAATTGGATTTTCTCTGGGTGCTCACGTAGCTGGAATAGCGGGACAAGAAATATTAAAGTTAACAAGTGGTAGAAAAATTGGTAGGATTACTGGGTTGGATCCTGCAGGACCAGAGTTTGATGGAAAGGATAATTATAAAGTTTTGGATAAAAGTGATGCGCGATATGTGGATGTTAGTTAATTTTGAAAAAAATATATACTTAAAACACTGTTTCTTTGTACTATTTAATTTTAATATATTTAATTGCTTGGATTTTTATAGATAATTCATTGTAACATGGGTCCACTAACTTCAGTTAATTTTGTAGCTGCTGCACTCGTAGGAACTTATGGATCTAGTGTAGATGCTGGACATGCGGATTTTTATCGTAGGTTTCATTATTAGTAATTATATTGGCTATCATCGGTTATCGATCAATCACGTTTCTAAAATGTAAGGTTATCTGAATGAAATATTTTTTTAGCAAATGGTGGGGAAAGACAAAGTTTTCAATGTGGGGAAATCGAAGATCGCACGGGTATAAAAATACTGCTAAAATATTTTTTTAACTAATCAAAATATTTGCATGGATTACAATTTTTATGTTATATTTTAATAGGTTGCTCTCATAATATGTGTTCTCTGTACTTTGCCCTGTCGTTAAGAGAGAAACTTGCTGCGTGTCCTTGTGGTAATTGGTCATTTTATGTGTTGAGATTATGCCCATGTACAACTGGTAAAAATGGAAAGGCAGAGTATATGGGTGACTTGAGTAATCGAAGGTAAGGAAGGTCTATTTAATTTTTAGGAGTTTTATATAATTTTAAGTGATTTTGTAAATTAGTTGGTCATTGTTCTTTATACAATACTTTTTTTTTTGGTTTTCAATAGAGGAACTGCTCGGGGGAAATATTATTTGTCTGTGAGTACCAAAGTCACTAAGCAATACTTCAGACATTAGCTGGTTTCACTTGAAATACAAAGCAAATGATGCAATAAAAGACTGATTTTTTTAAATGATGAGTGTACGGCATGGTTCATTGAACGTTTTCGCAGTACTATTTAGTGTTACCCCGAAAAAAGTCGTTTAAACGTTATGATATCTGTACATAATTTTGATTTCAATGTTTTTTATTTTATTTAGACTTAAATTAAAAAGTACAATAAAAGATATCCACCGGTGTAGATTGCAATCGTTTGCATACCTGAATTGGGTTAGGTTGCTATAGAAAGTCAGTACACATTGCAACTTAAATAGTTGAATAACATATCTGTCACCTGTATGCGACTGATTTTGTACACGTTCAGATTTTGCATTTTGTCTAGCTCACACTTTTTACTGGCGAATTCTCGTCAAAATTATGTACACTATAAAATTCTTGTTAAAAACTATTTTGAAATTATGAGTAGGTGTAGTTTTATAGCCTGTCACCTGTCCATTAATTTTACCCACAACGCACATTTTTACTCAATAATACTTAAAAAACGAAAAATATATTTTTTTCTTTTCATTTTACCAATCTTCATATTAAAATATATAAGCTTGCATTATTTTTTTTCCGGCAACATCAGTCGTATTGAATTGGAACTAGACTTATTGTTAGTTTAACAAATTTGTTATAATTAATAAAATTCATTGAGTAATTGCATAATATTATGACTTACGAGTAATAAGTTTCTGTTAGTTTATGGGTGTTAACTCTCTTAATTTTAATTGTCAACTTAATTAGGAAAATTTTTTAATCAGGTAAACACACAGTTTGCATTGCCTCAATAATTCTAACATGCAAAAAAGACCATACTTTCGACGAAATACCATTTCTGTCTGTATGTTTGATACATGGCTTGTAACGTTTGTATTGTCAACTCGTTCTTCACCTTTGTGTTTATTTAAAGAAATTTATAAATGCATTTGGAAATCAAATCAACTCAACAACCAAAATCTCCTTTAATTTTCTTTTTAAATCTTTGCTTCTTCCTATTTTGCATTCCCTTCCGAACAAAATGGAATCCTAATTGCTATCGCTTCGTAATAACTCACTACAAACTTCAACGTGTTATCTGTGCACTTTTTCATCTGCTTATCATCCATTTTCATATTTTTACCGTAGACCATCATTTTCAAAACTTTTCCAAACTGAGTGGATCCCTAATAACTACAATATTTCGCACAGTTAGCTATTTAGCTACAGTGCTCTCTTGCCTTCTTTTTATCAAAATGGTTTGGTTTTTTGATAGAAAAAAGCTAGAAGAGTTTGTTAACGTTACGGTTTCAACAAAAATGACTAATTTATATTTTAATCTTTCCAGAATGGTCATCCTTGTACCATTCATATGTTTTTCAATTTTAAACTACCAAGTAGCCCTGGAAAGAACCAGGATTGGTTTGATTGCCGATTTGAGATATGATTTCACATATTTTTATAGTTTTATGCGTATATTATGCTCAAGTTCAAAAATTGGTAAATGGATATGGATAATTGTGCATTCTCATTCAGTGATCTCATATTCCTTTAATCATAATTTCCTTTTTGCTTTGAGTACAACCATGATTGGTATGACACAAGATCTGCAAAGTGGTTTAACGAAGTTGCCAAAAGGAGAAATCCATAAGGTATCGTTTTATCATCTTATTTCCATTTAATTATTTATTTTTAACTGAAGATAGTTTTTTTGAACGTTTTTTTCTTCTTAATTTTTCTAATTTAGTTTATTCAGCTATACTACAAGTTTGCAGAAAACACAGCAATTGTTAACAATGTATACAGTAATCAGCTTCTACTATTTGCCATACTTTCTACAACTTATCACTGCGCACTTCCGGATCTTTTTCTTGGATACTATTTTCAGGAACCTGTTGCTTATGTCCTTATCTATCTAATTCTGGTAACAATTACTTGGATGCTTGCAGCTGAATTTCATGCTTTGGCACAGCAAACATTAAAAAATTGGCAAAGGTCTAGTTTTGCTGATTTAAATAGTCCCATAACTATTAGCCACCGGGGTGAGCCTTTTGTTGTTTGTCATTGCAAAACAGTAATCAGCCAATTAAATTTGATGGCTGTGAAAAATGATGTAGATGCTGACCCACCAGCTTTCACGTGTAGATATTTCATTGTTACATATAAGCTCTTGTGCTCGGTAAGAAAATCGTTTCGAACTAACTGAAATATTATTAATTAGATTTTTTTAGTTTATCTAATTGCATGCTTAATATTCTTGATTTTTTTTCAGATGCTAGGATTAATATTCACTTATGCGATATTAGTTGTTCAGATACGATCTCATTATAACCAGTCATAAGTTGTTATATTCAATTTGATAACTTAATAGAATGTTTTGCTGAAAAATATCAAGTCCAATAATTTTACTAAATATACTAAATATTTACATACCTGAGAGTGAGAGTAATTAGTTATCCCTAAATTAGTTGCTACTACTGCCTGAAAGTATGCCTGTTATGCTGCTATCCAGTCTAGAATGATATAAAACAGATTGGAAGTTAAATTGGTAGTATCATTGTAACACGAATTGGATTAAAAGTTAAAAGTTATTACAGTTAAAAGTATCAAGTTACCCCAATAACCACCACCGGAATCTGTATATGTATTTTTCGTATATTTTACTTAAATAGTTATGACGTATGCAGTCAAAGATGCTTCAAAAAGTCAATTCAAAGTGTGGCAAATAAATAGAAATGTTTATTCATTCAGAACATTTGGAAAAATTAAACTGTTTTGAAATATGAATACAAAATATTTTTTTGTAAAAAAACGGATTTTCATTCTTCATTCAGATCTTCTAATTTTCTTTGTGCCCCTTCCCACTCACACCTTTCCTTGGTTGAGCAGAAAAACGGTTGTAAATCTCTCTGGTATACTGAACTGTAGATACAAGCTCAAACTCTGTATTCCCAGCGGTCCCCATCCTTCCAAAGATAAACTCCTTAAGAAATTCCATTTTTCGCCAAATATACGACTTGTACATGTTCCCAGAAAACATCCACTTCCGGATTTCATAAATTCGATCATTTTCATCACCCTCCTCCAAATAAACTTCCTTCTGCTTCTCTTCCTCTTCCCTCGTTGCTGGGGGATCATAGCAAACCAGCATGTATTCCAATCTGGGCAAATGCCTGAGTAACTGGTCATACGGAACAAACCTGTTCTCCAGCACTTCTAAAGTCTTGACATTCTCCAGAACGTATGGCTGAGTTGGTTCCTTTTCCAAAAGCTTCTCCATGAAATTCAATCTCAGGTAAACTAGAGATTGAAACTTTGGCTGCTGGAGAGGCTTAAAAATTTGGGACATCCCAATTCCATGGTTTCCTTGGATGCTGAGGGATAACTTTCCCAAGTTTGGAGCATTCAGCTGGCGACATAGATCCTCCCACTTTTCCAAATTGTCATCCAAATGGATATAGAGGCTGGAACACCGAGGTAGATTAGTGTACTGAGGAATATAGCTCTTCCAAATGGATAGACCAAGGGAAATTGTCTTGAGTTGTTTGGAATATTTCTTCATAACTTCATCCATCACAGGTCCTTGTGTAACTGGGTTCCACATGGCTTCGGAAAGAGTTTCCAGTTTGGGCAAAGGTGGAAGAGGGTTAGTTGCCCGGTAGCCAAATGAGATGTGCGTCGTCTGCACAAAGTTAAGATTAGGCAAACTAGCACCTGGTCCGTAAAGCATTAAACTTTTCAGATTTGGTGACTGTTTCAACACGTTCTGAAGATTTCTGTAGTAGAAATTCATTTCATCGTGGTAGTGTCCTCCAATTTGGGAACCCGTGGGACAGATTTGGAGATGGTAAAGTTCTTTTCCAAATTTTGGAAGGAGATGGGTCCTTATTTGGTGCCAGTACTCTAGCAAGTTGTTCCAATGCACTTGATGGCTCATCAGACTGATAAATCGTAAAGCAAATGGATTCCTTGGATGGTTATCCATTTCGGTGAGGAAGTTTGCTAAGGTGGCTGGATTGCTGAAATTTATGGGATGAAGGTGCTTGTTGAGGAGAAGCGGATGAACCTTCAGGCAATGAGGTGGAGGATTCCGGCTGGGGCTGCTGATTTCGGAGTACTGCTGCTGGCGGTAAGGAAAAGGTTCCAAGTTCCGGGTTGCAAGACTGTTTTGTAGGAAATCGTCCACAAAACCGTTCCACTGCTTGCAAACAAAGCGGCAATTGAGAATGTCTTGTTTTTCCAGCTTGGGGAAGATTAATGGAAACACCTGAAACATAATTTGAAGAAAAATTGTTATTTAAATTACAGCCACTGAATTTTATTTTAAAAAGAAAATACCATAAAGTAAAAACAACGTCCATGCTTACCTTTTCAAACATAAAGGTAGTTTTTTCAGGTTCCAAAATTCGACTAAATTTTGGAGTTGCGTTTGACAAGCTTATTAAGTCCTTGGGATTCTTCAGCAGTAAGAATATCATGTCGATAAGCTGTAATACAATTAAAGAAACAAATAAGAATTTATAATTTTCAGAGAACAACAAAAAAATGAAGTTGTGATCAGATTAAGGAAAAATAATTATTGCTCAATGGATTACCTCTTCTGGCAGAGTATCTAGTGATGCCGCCGGAGATAATTCTGTTTCCTGAGATGGGTTGTCGCTGTCGATGACACCCGCCAACATCATCTTCGTTTTCTTACTGGAAGCGGCGTCCATAACTTCTGGAATTCAGTCAGGTCAGGATTAGGACAGGCAAAGAGCTTGTTTTTTAGAAGCCTTTCCTATTCAAGTAAATTAAAGGAGTCTCGCTTTGCCCCGAAGGATAGCTGTCAAGTCTTTATGGATTGATTTAAGACAAAACTTACTATTTCCGATTTTTTTTAAAGTCTTCGGATACAGAAGCAGTTGTTTTACTCATGGTAGTGAACAGATGCAAGTTCATCCAAAAAATGATTATCAAAGTTGTCTGGACGATCCCTTTTTATAGGACCTTTCGAAACAAAGGAATTAAAGTTGAAAATATAATTTGCATTTCATCAGAGAAAAATCGATGAAATTGTGACTTAAATGAATTTGTTTAATATGCTCCTGAAAATACCCATTTCCGGTCCCTGCGATGGAAATAATAATTTTTGACTTTAACAAAATACATCTTTTCTTTGTGTCATGAAGAAACTTATAATTTCTTTGTTCCGTATGCATCAACTGCTGCCAAAGTGTCGAACCAAATTACCTCCAGATTAATGCACTTAATTAAGTGCCGTTAAGAAGAGAAGTCAGTGAATAATAACTACTTTGCATAAATCAATAGATGACACTTTCTTACATTTTACAGTTATCATGATATAATGACAAGTATTATAGTTCAGCAATCCGACCTTCGCAAACCTTATTTTTATCAGCAATGAAGCATAAAAATAATAGCTATAAAGTACGACAATTGTACAAAAAATAAATAAATTAAGAAAAAAATCAAAATTCAATCACACGAAACCTTAATTTATTCAATTTATGAATTTAAAAATTCATATAGAAAATACTCGAAAGCATGTAACAGTAAAATTTCAAGCACATTTCAAAATTAAACTTTAACTCTACAATTCATAATTAATGAATAAATTGTGTAGTATAATTCATAAAAAAGTATAACGTCCAAAATCCAGTCCAAAGAAGTCATGAAACGGATTAAGCTATAAGATAAATTTTGCATAAAATAAAGAATTTTTAATGAATTATTATTTTACTCCATCTCTCAATACCTCTAGCATCTATTTCTCAGCTCGGTCAATTTTTTTTTATCGGCAACTGCAAAAAGAGTTAAATTAGATTAAAACATAATTTTTATGCAGTTTGTTATATCTAATTAATATAGCAATTAGCTAATATCAGATAGCATCAGTAAATTTTACTGCTAACTGATTGGTAAGCCTAACGGCTAATTAAAAACAAAAAATGCATTCATGTAAATCAGATACCAAAGTAATCTCATAACCAGTCAATTAGTTATTGCAGTTCCAAAACGAAGCGTTTTTTCTCCTCTTCCAAAACAATGGATATCAAAAAGGGAACCCTAAACAAAAAATGGAATATTCCCAAACTTCCATTTCCCCAAATCCAGCCCAAAAGCCCACTAGTCTTCTTCATCAACATGTGCTTCATTTTATTCTACGTCCCATTTAAAACCAAATGGAGTACTCAACATTCTCGCTACATAATTATCAATTCCTCCATCCAGCGCATTATCTGTGCATTGTTCCATTTAATTGTAATCCACTACTTTATTTTCTCACTGATCGACCACTTTCAAAACTTTTCTTCCATGACTGGTTCCTCCGTTTCCACAATATTTCGCACCTCAAGCCGCATATCAATAACAATCGCTTGCTTTCGTCTCGTCAAATTAGTTTGGTTACTAGACAGACAAAAGCTAGAAGATGCGTTAAATGCCACGGCATCCCTGAGCATGACTAAAATTTACTACAATTTGTCAAAACTAATTTTAATCATGTCATTCATGACCAATACATTTTCGAACTTCAATACAACCCGAAACCTATTTCCAAACTCATCTGACATAAGAAGCGTCAATGCTAAAGATAACTTCACATTTTATTTTCCCCTCATTAAATTATTTTCAAGGTCAACAGTTAGTTACTGGATATATGTAATTGTGCAAACTCATGTGCTAATTTCCTATTTTGTTATCCAAGCGTTCTTTTTCTCTTTGAGTTGTTCCATGATTGGTATGACATGGGATCTTAAACATTCTTTTGAATCTTTAAGAAACGCAGACTTGAGAAAGGTAATAATTATCTAATCTTTCTGCATAAAATTATGAATGATGATAACTTTAATTGGTTTAACTGTTTGTTTTAGTGCATTCAGTTGTACTACAAATTTAAAGAAAATACCCGCTTGATCAACGAAGTAATAAGTGGTCTACTCCCATCATTTTTCATAGGATCCATCGCATATAAATGTGGAATACCGGATTTTTTTCTGGGATTTTATTTTCAAGAAAAGATCATTGCATTAGCTACTTATTTATTTATTAATCTGTCCACGTGGATAATGGCAGGGGAATTTCATGCTTTAGCACAACAGACATTTATGAATTGGTATAATTCATGTTTTGTGGAATTGGATAGAGAAATGATCACAAATTCAAATGACAACTGTGAATATCCATATTACATTGATTCTAAAAGCGTAAACATTCAATTACGACTAATTGCTTTGAAAAATGAAGTGGATTTGGAACCATTAGCACTTTCGAGTAGATACTTTATTATAACAAATAAGCTTTTAAGCTCGGTAAGTGAGTTAAACTTTTCAGCAGAACAAATAAAAAATGAATTTATTTTTATTTATTTTTAATTAGAAAAGGGTCAATTTAAAAAAAACAATGGAAAAAATTTCTAAAATTTTGCAGATGCTTGGACTGGTTTTGACCTATGCAATTTTAGTTATTCAAATGAGATCAAACCATTAAATTAAACTTTATGGAACTGCCCAACAAAATCCAAAATTCTACTACGCCCATGATACAAATTAACGTTACGCAAATTTAATTATTTTGAGGAAGGTGAAACTAATGACAAATTTAAACATTGAAGATAAATGACCGTTGAACCACAAAAACCCTCAGACATTTTTGACTATTACATTCTCTTTCATTTGCTGATACGTTACTTTTGTTCTTATTACGTGTATCGTTGGAAACTCTATAGTATTTGTGTACCTAAAAATTTGCCATGGGCATTTTAGTAAAAGAACACATTTCTGCAATCGATCTTCAAAATAACTCCCCTTCAAAAACTTTCAAATCCATCCAACTTTCACCTCCACCACAAGAGTCTCCATTAATAATTTATTTTAATATATGCAATCTCATGTTTTTTGTTCCTTTCCATATTAAATGGAATTGTTTCAAAAATCGGTTCACTTTGCAACGTAACAAATTCCTGAGCTACCTTTGCCTAATATTCCATACACTAATTATGTTGTTCACTCTTGTAGCCTTGATAGATTATTTTTTTAACTTTAACAGACGTACGGGATCTTATGTAAGTGCAGCTTTTCATTTTGTAGATAATTTAGGATCTGCAATGCTGTGGTTTCTTTTCATGAAACTGGTTTGGTTTGAGCAAATCCGTTTAGAAAAGCTTCTTAACATTCTTATTACGGAAAATTTAACATGTTGCCAAACACAGATTTTTAAACTTATTATTCTTGTAAAATGTTCATTGGCAGCATATTTTAATTTTGAGGTTGTTAGCCAAATCACCTTTGAGTCTCATGAACTTGAAGACCTTCCATTAAACTACAGACCTCTTAAATATTTTTGTTTGTGGTGGCCATCCCTAAGTTGGATCTGGGTTATCGCAAAATCATATTTCCTACTTTTTTATGGTGTCATGCAGGCATTGATTTCAGTTCTTAGCTTTACACTTTTAATGATTTCGTGGGATTTTAAGAAAAAACTGGATTCTGTTGAAGTTACAAATACGGAAAAGGTTTTAAAATTAAAATTAAACTGACCATTAACTTATTTATTCAGCTTATTAATCAGTACTAAATTGTAACAGGGGTTTAGTATAATGTACAAGCTGAAGGAGGACATGGACCTTGTGAATGAAATGTTTGGAAATCAATTTTTGGCCTACTATACCGATGTCATCATTTACATGTGTCAAGTTCCAGGCATCTTGATAGCGTCATATTTTCATGAATCACTGGCTTCAGTGATTTGTTTCGCTATTCCTAATTTATTGACATGGGTTATTGCTGCTGAGTTCCATGCTTCAGTAACGAAGACGTTCATGAGTTGGTGCAAAACTTGCAGATTGCATTTTACTGACAATGGCACTCAAATGAAGTTGTTGGCTGTAAAGAATGAACTACATGCTGAGCCTATTGCAGTCTCATGCAAATTCTTCACTATTACCTATGGATTTTTAGCATCTGTATGAAAATTTTAGTTTATACGTTTAACAATTTTAGAATACTGTTATTTTTACGTTAATGAGTCCGTTCAATTTTCAGGTAGTAAGCTTTGTGGTGACGTATGCCATTATCATTTTCCAGGTGAGATCAGCAAAGTACAATTCGCAATACCTTTAAAAGGATTCATCAATAATGTTTTGACACAGCTTCACAAATATTTTACCATTCATTGCAGAAGTAGTAAAAATAGATTCTATATGAAATAGTAAATTATATATTTTTTTTTAAATTGAGACTACTTTTGTGACATCAAATTATTTTAACTGTGTACTATGTAATTTGTAGCGCTTCGAAGTAAATTATTTACTCAGTTATCATTATCATGTGTTTTTGCATAATTTTCCTCCCCCGAATTCCATACATGTAAAATTAACTTTCATAGAAAAAAATTGCATGTTCATTTCTTCAATCGTGTTCCATCTATTACAAAAAAAATTATTTAAAAAAAAAAAACAATGATGCAACAAAACTTTCGCATTTAAAGAAAATTGGACTTATCGATTGATTAAGACGAATTATCCAAAATGTGAAAAGCTCTTACTAAATTAGTTTTTAAATGAATGAAAAATGGCAAGCTTGCAGAACGGATTTGAATTTTATTAATTAGAAATGTATTATTGTACACTTACAAGCTTAAAATGAATTAGTATTTCGTAGATCCAACTTGCATAATGATTATAGAATACGAAACCACAAAGCTGACAATCTGCAAAAAAACCATTGAAATTAAAAACCATAATTTTTGCTTAAATTACTATTTGAAATTCACAAATATATTTTTAATGAATTTTACGCACAGACACTAAAAATCCATAAGTTATGGTGAACATTTTACATGACAAAGCAACAGGTTCCGAATGCAATTCATTTTTGATTGCCACCAATTTCATCCGAATGCCATGATCCCTGTAGTGTAAATTACAAGCTTTGCACCATTTCATAAACGTGTTTTTTACGCATGCATGAAATTCAGCAGCTAAGATACACGTAGAAAAATTGGAAGTGACATAAAAAATCCCTTCCAAAGCTGACAATTTAGAAGCCAATAGAATTTCTGGAATCTGACACATAACAGCTATAACATCAAGATAGTAAGCAAGATAATGATCGCAAAATAGCTCGTTAAGTTGATCAATATTATCTTTAAGTTTGTAGAGAACATCTATTCCCTGTTTATAAAATAAGAAATTCGAAAAATTAATTATATTAAATTTTAGAATAACATTTAGAGTTTTTTATTTCTAAATGCTACCTCATCAACATTTAGAATTCCAACAAAGTTTAAATTTCTCTTGAAATCCAACACCATTCCAAGCAACGTATAGCTCAAAATAAATATCAAACCCTGATTAACATGATAAGAGAAAATTACGTAGGATTGTAGCATTATCCAAATTTCTGATGACCACTTCGAGTAAATAAATTTTAAAGGTATGTATGCAATTGCAACTTCAGTTGTTTCATGATTTACCAACTTTTTAATGCAAAAGCTAGTACTTTCGAAAACGTAGTAGGCTGCCAGAAAACCGTGTAAAACTATAGCTGACTTTACAAATGACATATACATTTCTTTTAAACTTGCTTTACTAATATTACATGAAATGTTAACAAGCCTTTCCAGCCGATCTTTTTTAAACCAAACTAACTTCATGAAAAGAAACCAAAGCGCTGCCGAGCCAATGCTATCGACGAATGTAAAAGATGCAGTGACCATTGAGCCGTTTGTGGTCAAATTCTTAAAGTCGAAGAGCTTATCAATCAAGTTTAAAATATTGTAAAAAATGACAACTGAATGCAATAGCACACAAATGGTGAATTGTAGCTTGTTAGTATGACTCATGTAAATAAAATTGGAAGGATTCCATTTAAAACGGAAAGGGACAAAGAAGATGAAGTAGCATAGGTTCAGGTAAAATATTAGAGGGGGCTCTGGTGGTGGCCTGATTTCTGCAGGTTTCCAAGATTTTATAAAGGCTTTAGGTTTTTCGCACTGGTTTATGGATGCACCCATGATTAAATAATTGCAGCTTTATTTTAACCAGTGATACCGTTTATATAATTTGTAGTTTAGCTGAATGACAGAGAAACTTTAAGCACAAATATTAGTTTCAACTGGTGTGTAATTTTATGACAATGGTCATGAGTCATTCAAGAGCTACGCCTACGTTTTTCCATTTAAATTGGAATTAAATTGTATTATTAAAATTCATTATCAAATGTATGGGCGTAGTAAAATTGTACAATTTTATTAAATATATTGCTATCATACAGCATACACAGCAAAATGTAGAGTCACATAACATTTTTATTGTACTTTTAAAAATGTTTCTTATTCAATCATATTCAATCGAACTAACATTCATTTTATTTCGATCGCATTTGAACTATTATAATTGAGTACGTGACAACTAAGCCAAGCATCTGTAATAGATAAGGTATAAGACATTAAATTAATAAAGCATCTAATCTCAAAAGCATTTTTAAAGAGAAAAATCACTTACCGAGCATAAAAATCTATTTGTGACATTAAAATACCTTGATGATAATGCAACCGGTTCTGTATCAACAACAGCTTTTAGGGCCATTAATTTTAGTTGATTACCAACAAGAACATTTTTGTCAAAAATGTATTTTGCATATTTTGTCGGGATATCTACCCCAAAAAAGCAGGACTTGTACCAATCCATAAATGCTTGATGAGTCAAAGCATGAAATTCTGCTGCTACAATCCAAGTAGCTGAATTTAAAGACAGGTAAGTTACCACAGTCGTTACAGGCTCTTGGAAATAGTATCCCAGGAAAAGATCCGGTAATAGGCAATTGTATGAGGTGTAAATGACAAAAAATGAGAGAAACATGTTACCAGTCAACTTATTAACGGTAACTGTCCTTGCGGCAAAATTGTTGCAGATTTGAATACCCTAAAAATTAAAATGATTATTGCAGCAGAACATTACATTAGCCAAATTGAGTTTAAATTTAAATAAGAACCTTTTCAATTTCAGTGCTATCCAATGAATCTAATGAACTTTTAAAATCTAAAGTCACCCCAATCATGCTACAACTTAAACTAAATAGAAATCCGTGATTAACAAAATAAAAAAGGAACGCATGGGCTTTAACTATTAACCATAGCCAATAACTGATTGTTGTCCTTGAGAAAAATTTAACCACAAAAAGGAAAAAAGTTTTGTCATCAGACCCAATCCCAATCCCTTCGAATATTTCCTGGGCAAGATTTAAATTTAAATATACAAAAATGAAAAAGGTAAAAATTAAAACTAATTTGGATAAATTAATGTAACCCCGTTTCATTGTTAGTGATACAGTTACATTTACAAACTCTTCTAATTGATTTTTCTTTCGGAACCACACCAATTTGGTAATAAGAAAAAAAGAGATTGCCGAAGAAATGCTGCTTACGAGACGGAAAACTGTGGAAATGTATGAACCACTTCTTTTCGCAAAGTTTTGAAACTGATCAGCAAGATTGAAAATCTGATAGTGTATAGCATTCAAATATAAAAATGCACAGATGAAACGTTGGATATTATTATGTGCTAAAATGTATCTCGAATGTTCGAAACTCCATTTCGTTCTAAATGGTACACAAAATATGGCAAAGCTAAGGTTAAGAAAGAATACAAGAGGAGATTTTGGAGGGGAATATTTTTCAAGATTACTTTTTTCTGTTAGTTGCAGTTTCATGTTGCATGATATACCTGTAGGTATGAATGGCTTGAATATAATGAGATTGTCAGGGGAAACGTTTTAAGGGTGAACCCAAAAAAGTTTTCAGGGACAATACATTTAATTTGTTTAATGGATGTAATGATATTTATTTGAAATGGATCTTTTTTGCGATATAACCGACTGTCCCTTGAAACTGTTGAAACTATAAATACTTGGAATTTGACATAAATTTGGCTACGCCGAAATTTTATTTACTCATAATTTATTTACTTACGATTGCACACTGTTAGTACTACCATTAAAATATAATCATATTTTATGACTACTCTTATCTTACATTTAAATTGCTAACACGTTTTCCACGTGCAGAGATCATTTAATTTTGTATAGTTTAATGTTTCTAATGGGTGGAATGTTTACTTGTTCCAAACTGGAATATGATGATGGCATACGTGACAACAAAGCTTATCATCTGTAAAAAATAAACAAGTTTTACTGTTGGAAATTTAAATCTATTGTTCAATTGATAGTTTTAAGTATTATGCAAGATGATGCTTACCGATGCCAAAAGTCCATTGGTTATGACAAAATATTTACAAGAGAGTGCAATGGGTTGTGAATGTAGTTCGTTTTTTAGTTCCATCACTTTCATCTGTACCCAATTGCTCCTGTAGCAGTAATCCTTTGACCTTGATTTATTACACCATTTCATAAAGGCCTTCAATACATAGCCATAAAACTCTGCAGCAATGCTCCAAGTTGCAAAAATGGTAAATGCGTAGAAAGCAACTGATGCGATTTCCTCGGAAAAATAGGAAATCAGTAAAATATCCGGTAGCTCACACAAGTATGTGATAACGTCAATGTAAAATATTAAGAAATATGTTCCAAAGTGATCATTAATTAGGTCCACGTTATCCTTTAGCTTGTAGAGAGCATCGAAACCCTAATAAATTTTAAAATAGATTATAGTTAAAAATAATTGCAAACAGACTACGCTACATTTAAACTGTAATTATTACCATTTCAACGTTATGCGCTTCAAAATAACTTAAATCTTTCTCGAAATCCCAAGCCATTAGCAAAACATGAAAACTCAACGCCAAGAATAAGCCAATCTTGACAAAGTAATATTGCAAGACATG
This sequence comes from Entomobrya cf. arborea Gr-Col-00668, assembly GCA_034699025.1. Lineage (NCBI taxonomy): Eukaryota > Metazoa > Arthropoda > Collembola > Entomobryomorpha > Entomobryidae > Entomobrya > Entomobrya cf. arborea Gr-Col-00668. Next base: position 24,071 of record JAQIWN010000282.1, read on the forward strand.
TGTTTGCACCACCATCAAAATCCACTTTGTCCACGCCCACGGAGAGAACAGTTTGAAAATAAAACAATGTATTGGAAGGTCTTCTGTTTCTTCTGATCGTTTGATTATAAGATTAACAAATTCCACATTAAAATATAAATACATGATGCCCATAACAGTTATACTCAATTTCATAGCCTTCTTGTAATAACTGCAATTTCTCCAATGATCTGCCGTGAAATTTATAAGAGTTTCGACAAAGCTTCTTTGAAACCAGACAAGTCGCATGTACAAAAGCCATACCAGTGCGGAGGCTGAAACGTTGAGAAAAGTAAAACCTGCGCTGACAAAGGAGCCTGTAAGCTTTTTAAAGTTGAGAAAATGATCTGTCAGTACAGTGATGTTGTAGAAAACCACAAGTGCATGGCATGTTCCACATAAGAAACGTTGCATCTTGTTGTTTAGCAAAATGAAACGATTATTTGATGCATTCCACTTTACACGGAAAGGGATAAAAAGGAAATAGTGACACAAGTTTATAAAAAATATCAAAGGAGACTGAGGTGGGGATTGGGATCCTGGGAATGGCGATGATGTTGATTTAAGGGACATAAAATTTTGGAAGGATTTTGTATTGTTGTCTGTTTTTGAAGGAGTTTCTTCATCCTGTTTTTTAATGATGCCCATGGTGGTAAATTGGGTCAAAGATGATCTCAACAGTCAACAGCAAGCATGTAGACTACTTGATATGGAGTCAAGGAATGAATGCGTTGCAGCGCAATAGAATGAAACAAATTGTAAAACACTTGACTAATTATTTATTCAGAAAAATCTTATCTAACCCTTAGGTAAACACTAATTTATAAAGTAGCACATTCTTTAAGAAAATCGCGTTTAAAGATTACTGCATCGTGTTGAGTAACTGCACTAAGCACAATGAAGTATATGTTGTTATATAAGTTATCTTATAACTTTAGTCATTTTAAGGTTAACCTTTTGAAAAACAATTCATTATCCCGAAGATCTCATCTGAACAACTAAAATTGCATAGGTGACAACTAATCCAACCATCTAGAATAAATAGAATAACCAGTTTTCATTTAGATTTCAAATTGTGATTAGCTAAACTAAATATACTTAAATTAAATTCCAAAATTTAAAAGCTTACCGAAGTCAACAGTCTATTCGTCACAATAAAAAATTTGCTCGATAGTGCAATTGGTTCTGCGTCCATTTCATTCTTCAAAGCTATTAGTCGTAATTGAATGTTCACACTTTTAAAAGAAGGATATTGAATGTCATTCATTGTCATTGTCGTTGTCACTGTAACCATGGCAACATCCAATTCTGCGAAACAAGACTTGTACCAATTTATGAAAATTTGATAAGCTGAAGAATGAAATTCCCCTGCCAATATCCAATTACTACAGGTCAAAAACAAGTAAGTCGCAACTGAAGCCACGGACTCTTCGAAATAACATCCAAGAAATAAATCTGGAAGTCCACAGCTATATGCCGTGGTGGTTACAAAATATGAAGGTAGTAGGCTACCAAGTATGCTGTTAATTGTATCTGTATTTTCTTTCAGTTTGTAGTACACCTGAATGGACTTGTATAATTAAGAAAATGTTTCATTAGTAAATAATTTAAAAATATTATCGTAATGATTTAAATTAAAAATTAAATATATTTAATGCATACCTTTTTTAACTCTGCATTTTTATACAAGCATAACGTATGCTTAAAGTCAGAGGTCAGCCCAATTAAGCTGCAACCAACAGAAAAAAGGAAAGCTTGAATAATAAAAAATGAAAGGGCAATATGAGTTTCCACGGCAACCCACACCCAACCACCGATTTCTGTCCTGGATAAAAATTGAATTAGACCACAGTAAAATCTATAGTAGCCATTTGGATTCATACTAAAGAATGTATCCCTGGCTCCCTTGTAGTTGGAAAAGGCATTAGTCATTAAAGCTAATAGAATTGAAAGTTTGGACAAATTGTAGTAAAATTTGTTAAGAGATGTGGACACTGTAGCATTAATAAAATCTTCAAGTTTTCTTCTGTCAAGAAACCAAAACAGTTTTGTTACAAGAAAGAGAGAAGTTGTTGTTGCCAAATGACTTGTGGAACGAAACAATGTTGAAACAGTGGATCCAGTCATTTGGGCAAAGTGTTGAAAGTGGTTTATCAGTGTGGAGATGTGGTAGTGGATTACTAGAAAATATAACAAGGCACTTGCGAAACGTTGAATTTTGTTTTGGTAAAGTTTGTAAGATGAATGCTTGGAACTCCATTTTACTCTAAAGGGAAAATAAAGTAAGAAGAAAGATAGATTCAGAAAGAAAACTAGTGTGGATTGCGGTTGGGTTCGTTGAGAAACTTTTCTTGTGAAATTTTCATATTTCTGCGGTGAATATATTGTAATTTCCATGTTTCCATAGAAGAGTTGCCTGTTGACTGGTATACTATTAGATTCTATTTTATAACTTATAGTTATGATGGTATGTCTCATCTCACCTGTGTGGGTAAGATAAAATGCTTGTGCTGGTAAACGAATCGGTAATTTTATGTTTAAATGTTCACTCTATTTAGAGATGGTTGAATCCACTTAAAATGTCAAAGTTTTTCAAGTACTTTAATAAATTTAGTCTTATTCAGCAGACCTTTAATTATTTACTCTACATCTTAAGTTGCTCCAACAGCAGAAAGTTTAAAAAGAATAGCATAAAATATGTTTTTAAGGCTTTTTAAAGTGTTGATTAATTAAATTATGAATATAAATATATGTTTACAGAAGACTATGAAAATAATATGAATTGAAATTACTTCAATTCACTAAAATTAAGTAAACAAAATAAAAAAACTTTAGGAGCCACCCTTTTCCAATATTCATACACATCACATCTCGCCTACATCTTTCATGTTTTATTTTGCAGACAAAAAACAAGCTTGAAGCTCATTTTGTAACCGTAAGCCATCGTCGTCATGAAACAGCCACGTGAAAGTCTCAAGATACCCCAAAAATTTTCTAATTCACTAAAAGCGTTACTACGACCTCCTCCTCAATCCCCACTAATATTTTTCTTTAACCTTTGCCACCTCATCTTTTTCGTTCCTTTCCGTATAAAATGGAATTATACAATAAATCGTTTCACGTTCCTAAGCAACACTTCGCAAACCATTGCCTGTGCAATATTCCATCTCCTTGTCATAACCTACAACATTTTTACTATTTCCGACCATTTCCTGAATTTCACTAAACTAACAGGTTCTTATGTCAGCGCTTGTTTCGATATCGTTAACAACATTGCATCAGTAATATTATGGCTTTACTTTATGAAGCTCATTTGGTTCCAGAGAGAAAAGCTTCAAAATATTATCAACTTTACTATATCAACCAGTTTAAGCAATTTTTACTTAAAATTGATCAAATTTACAGTAATTTCGATGGGTTTAACCTATGCATCTTTTACCTTTGATGCAATCAATCGTACCAACAAACGTTCAATGGAAACGGACGACCTTCCTGTTTACTACGAACTTTTAAAATTCTTCACTTCCTGTTGCGGACAAACTTGTCATTGGATATTGACGGCTGTACAAACTCATATCTTGTCATTTTATTTTGTAAATCATGGCTTAATTTTTGTCTTGAGTTGTACAATGTTGGCAAAGGCTTGGGATTTTAAGCAGGAATTATGTACCATTGGAACCGGAAATATAGACAAGGTAATTACAATACATAATATATCTAATTATTTTGTATTTTTAATTTCACTTTAAATTTATAGGGCATCGATGTACTTTACAAACTTAAAGATGACGTTAACCTGGTAAATGAAATGTTTGAAGACCAATTCATGGCACATTACGTCCATGTCATCACTTACTTGTGCGAAATCCCTGATATATTTCTGCTGAATTACTTTAATGAGTCAGTACCCGCAGTGATTTTTTGGGCAGTGTTTAATGTGACATCATGGACAATTGCTGCCAAGTTTTATGACTGTGTAGTCAAGTCATTTGTGGAGTGGTGCAGAGAAATCAGGTCAAACAAATGCTATACTTCAAATGATCGACACGGAACACATTTGATATTGTTGGCAGTTAAGAATGAACTGCATTTGGAGCCGATTGCATTGTCCTGTAAATATTTTTCTATAAGATATGGGCTTTTGATATCGGTAAGTAAAATATATAATCTATTTATTCGATAATTTTTAAAAAGGCAGTATTTTAAAAAGCTTTATATTTTTACAGATGATAAGTTTTGTGGTTACTTATGCCATCATAATATTCCAAATGAGATCGCCGACAGTTTAACTCCGCTTTGCATTGCCATTTAACTAAATACATGGATAATCAATTAAATTAATTAGAACACTTCACCCTTTTTCTCCCGAACTAAATTATAACAATTAAAATCTGACCTAGAAACAAATCAATTGAATAATTTGCTTTGCAAATTTAATGATAAATTAAGTGTATTAAATTAAATGTAAATTATTATAATCAATTTTCGGAATTTATTGGTTTTTAACAACAAAAAAATGTTTACATGTTTTAAGTATTTTTCTATCTTATCAATTAGTACAAATAAAATTAAAGATTTAAAACAATAAATTAGTTTGTAATTCGTAACAAAACAACTACATATTTTCATCGGATGTATTTGTGTAATTTCTAGAATTACTATCGCTATCATTGCTATCCATTTCATTTGGAGTTGGGGGTGTAGGTGGTTTAATATACTGAGATGGATGAAGAGTAGGCGCAATTTGGGTGTAGGGATGATTTTGCTGTGTAAAAGATGACCTAGATCCGGAAGGCAGTGGATATCCAGTTGCGAGCTCCAAAATGCGTTGTCTTAGATATTGTTCGTATTCAAAATTAGCGGAAGCAATAGCAGCTGCAGAGGTTGACGCAACTTGGGTAGAAGTTGATGGCACTGTCGAAGTGGAGGTATGTTGAACAACGGATGTGGATCGACCAGGGTGTTGGTGTAGTTGTTGTTGGTGATGATGGTGGTGGTGGTGATGTACATGCTGCTGCTGCTGAACTTGAGAGTTATTCGGACCAGGTTGGACCTGGGGTACTTCAGGTATCACTGCTGTTGGTGTAGATGATTTGGCACTGTAGAGGAAAATAAAAACAAGATTAAGATTAGTTATGATATGACATGAGTAGATATTCAGAATAAATTAAGACTATTTTGAAATGAAATACTTACTGGACAAATGTATGATGTAACTTTAACTGAACAAGGGTATTATAAGCTGCCCCACAAAGGCCACACACATTAAGTCCACCGGTTGGATTTTCTGGGTCGCTGGGATTTTCACCATTTTCAGTTCCGCCTCCGCTGGAGGGATTAGCTGTTGGGGGGACTCCATCAATAATGGTTGGATTCACCGGGCTACCATTGGCGGCGGCTTCACCACCTCCAGCACTGGTACTGGTACTTGTAAAGCTGCTGGGTTTTGGTCTGGTTCCCTTTGGTTTTGTAGGAGGGTATGGGGCAATTTTCTTGTATTTTGAGTGGGATGATGATGGCATTCGTGAACTACCAGCAGCAGCAGTAGGTCTTCCAATTAAACCTCTTGATGTTGAGGGTTGGGGCTCCTGAGGTGGGTTGGGATATTGTTGGGATTGGGAATAGTGTTGCGGGGGTGGTGGTGGTGGAACCTTGGAAAGTGATGCTGACGCCTGTCTTGATTTCAGGGCATTCTGAGACTGAATATGTTGAGATAATGCTGCTCTAACTGGACCATTAGAGAATAAAGGTTTTTGGGATGGAGCTGGGGGCCGGGGATAGTTGTAAATTGGCGGTGGAGGTGGCATAACGGTTAAGTGCATACGCTGGAATATGTTTGGTGGAGGTGCTGCTGTTTCCATGTGAACTGTTGATGATGCCTGTGGATTATGTTGAAGTGTGGACAAGGCGGAAGCTAACATTTCCAAGTCTACTTGTTGCTGTTGAAGAAGTTGTTGGGAGGAGCCTAGTACTGCTGGTCTTGGGAACACTGGAATTGGTGGAGGTGGGGGTGGTGGCACCTCCGTTGTCAATGGCAACAGTGGAGGTGGGGCATGTATCTTCTTCTTTTTGGGATAAGTAATACGTTGACTTGTTGAAGGTAAAGGCTCAGCTAATGGAGGAGGTGGAGGAGGCATCATTTGCTCTACAGATGAGGTATCCCTCAAAATCCCGTCTACCACTGGTCCCCTCTTTCTTTTTGTCTTCATATCTGCTAGATTGACCATCTCACTTAATCTATCCAAAGCCACTTTAGTACTCTCAAGTTCCCCTTCCATGTCCCTCTGATTCCTTTCCCATTTCCTTAGCTTATACTGCACCTTATTGAATAAGGCTCCCACTTCCCTTTGAAATGTCTCAAGTTCCTGTTTCTTCTGAACAGACAAGGGATCCCTGACATCCACAGGCTCATCTTCCATTTTACCAACCAAACGTTCAAAAACGTATTGCAAGTTATCAACCTTGGATCTCATTTTCCCCAGGGGCATTACATCAGCCTTTCTTTGTCTCCGTTCTTCCTCGAGCCTTGTATTCCTCCTCTTCAATTTCTCAAGTCCCTCATTTTTATCTTCCAGTTGCCGTCTCAGCTCTTCGTTCTCTTGTTGCAGTGAATCTCTTTCGCCATTAACGTCTGACATTTGCACATCTTTGGCAAGAATAGCTTTATGGGCCTCTTCAAACTTAGATTGGAAGCTTTGAATGAAGCGATATCCACCTGCAAACATGTTCCGGAGAGATTGGCAAGGTTCAGCTCGTTGGCTGTCGTAATAGTTTATCCATTCGATAAGTCGGTTAGCTTGATTGAGAACGTCAACACTGCTACTAGCACCACCACCACCAACACTAAAATTGTTTAAATCATTGTTTCGTTTGGAGTCACTCGTGTTAAGATTACCAGTAATGTCAGTACCAACATTGCGACCAGGAAAAGGATTAATTTCCTCTGAAGACTCAGAGGATGAATCCGAGAGAAAAATAACTTCTTGCTCGGGGGAGGATTCTCCTGGACCTGGACTTCTATTCATGTCACCCATGTTTGCTCAGATTTTAATGAAAATTTCAAATACTATTTGAAACATATGCATGCGCATTAGTAAACTATTTTAAACTTAACTAATTTTTCTAAAAACTGCTATTACTCAGGTTATGAACTTTGAAACTTTGTGTTTTCCAAGAATTTGAACTAAATTGTTTTACAGGTTAACTGAGAGATAATAACTTTTTTGAGCACCAAAAACTGGTAACACCTTTCCAGAAAAGATCTAGCTCTAGACTGTGTCATTAAAATAAAGTCATGTATCATTTACGATTTGGATTTTATTTACTTGGGTGAGCGATTGTTTCACATAAATGAACTGGAAATGAAACAATGAAAGGCGGACTGATGTATTGTCACCTAATCCAACAACACACCCCCGAGAACCGAGCTTAAAGTCAAGTCCGTCAACGAACGACCTTTACACTTCCATACAAAATGTACATAACCAACTTTCCATGTATTTTGTATTCTGTATGGACGCATATGCATTTATGTAAGCAGTTTTGACATTTATCCCTTCTGCTCACCCATTCTATAATGTACTTTTTCAAAGTCATTGTTAAGATAGCTGTACCCAATAGGAAATGCGTGAAGGAAAGGTACATGCTTTTTAAGGGTACTTAACTAAAAAAAATCCTATACACGTGGCCCTATTTTTAGAAGTCTAAAAGCAGTAAAAACCCTTCATTTTTTCGGAGCCGGAGCCAACGGAAATGTGATGGTCGAACATTCGGAAAAATACAGCGTAGTTCTAATATGCAAGTATTCCCATAATGATTGTTAAATTAAATAGATTGTTAGAATAAGTTACGACTATGAAGAATATGTCATGTCCAGTCTTAACCATTTAAGATGCATTTCAACCCAGATTTCTTTTTAGGTTGATCGAATTGGAATTAAACCAAATTAAATCTGTGCTACAATTGTCGGATGAATTTCGTTTATGGTTACTAAAATATGCTAAGCTTTTAAATGATCTAGATCACGCATATTTTCAATTTTCATAGCTGATAGTATTAGAAATTAACTCAATATTTAACAAAAACAAAGTGTGCTTGCTCATGTATGCCATTTGTTGATAGCTGAGGTGCATCAGAAAAAGAGCTTTACTCATCTCATTGTTTGCACGCGCAAGTCCTTTTCCACGTGACCTTATTTTTAGAACATTTATCCATATCAGCAAAAAAACAGTTCTATGGACCATCCATGGACTAGCTGACTACATGTATATTGACAGTACTAACATATGTGTATGTATGCACGTATTTTACTTATGTCAAAATAAACCATAAAAATTTGTCATTACGAAGAAGACTTGCTGAAGGGGTACATGGATCACCATGCACACTAATGCGTAATTATTGAGGCACCTATCAAGGGATCATGCAATAAGTATGTACAAATTAATGTTTAACAGCTATATGGACTTTGGGTGTTGGGTGAACTAGGAAGATCACAGATTTTCTCACGTTGCATGCTTTGTGAATGCTGCCTGAAATTAATTTCGGTGAAATCAATGTTTCCCACTTTCAATTTAAAGTTTTTCTAAAAAAGGTTAAATGTGAAACCATAAAACACATTATATCTTTTATACTTTTGAAGACTTTATGCAGCAGACCGTAATTTTTATCTAAATCATAAACAATTTTAAGTGCTCAATGTCTAAAGGTCGTTCGTTCGTTTGTTCATAGATGTGTCTTGTCATGGTATGGTGGACTTTGACCCAATTTTAGTTTGGACTGTCAGGTTCATCGACAACCTTACTAAATCAAATAGCTCTGTCAAGTATATATTCTTGACATGCTCTGTACCTTCACTAGGATCTTTTCAGTTGTTATCTATGAATATTTGCTTAAACTGAACTAAATTTAAAAACAAAAAGTTAACTTTCCAAAGACTTTTACTGAACTGGTATTATTTTATTGCAACGAAATTAAAATTAATGCAATATGCTATAAATGTAATAACTGTGTAAGTTAAATATATTTTATGCAAGATGTGTAATTTAATATACATGTAATCAAATCTCTCTCGAATTATTTCAGTTGCAGATTTTGTAATAATTTACAGATTTATTTACACAAAAAAAACTAGGTCTAGGCTACAACTAATAAGGTACTCAGAATCAGAATACGTCAGGCTCGGCAGGAAAATCAATTAATTTTGCATTTCTCATTTCGAATATAAATCATTGTCCATGAAATCCCAATCACCAGCATTTGTATTAAGACAGCCTCTCCTGTGATCACACATGGGTAGAAGATATGACACGCAGCATTCACAAATTGTGCTATTATGGTGGACGCACACTTCCCCTCCCCCATATCCTGCTAAGCATGCACACGTTTCCAAAGTTGGATTTGCATTGTCTTCACATTGGCATCGGGTCTATAAATTACAATAAAACCAACAAAACTAAATTAATTCGATTGTCTCATGTTGCCCCAAAATTGGAATTCATGTCAATGTCAGCATTTAACTGATTTGCTGATTATCATGGAAAATATTTTAGAATGTGGACTTACTCTTCTCATGATGCTGCTTGCAAATATTCCAGAGGTCATTAGTAAAATCAGAAGAAGCAATTGGCTTAGGTGGATAGTAGAGAAAAATCTACAAGTACTTTGCAAACTCATTATCTGTATTCAAGATAAACCGGTTATTTTAGGAAAATTGTTGAAGAGCTGGCAACAATAATGTTCACGGACAAAGCCAGAATTTTTATTTTTTAAACTTTTCACTACAAGGTTCACCAACAAACTGATTTAAAGATTGTAAAAGCTACTTGATTTTGTATACTCATCGTCTCTCTGTATTCATCTTTCATAAACAAACTTGTTTTCCTCGTCCAATCCAACGCTCTAGTTTCCTGACGATGATGGTCATGTCATGATAATGATTATTACTATTTTTCCACCATAAAAACAAAGCCAAACTGTATTGTAACGTGCTATTAATATATTACCCACAAACAACAGCAATTCACATAATACGTCCGTCCCAAGCCAACTAAATGTCATGTGAACATGACAATAGTTAAGAAAACCAGTCATGGACCCACTGGCCACAGTGTTTTTACAAATGCAGAAGGAATTTTATGGAAACTTTTTGAATTTGGACTGACAGTATATTTTAATGTAGTTTCTTGACAAGGCAATAAAAATTAATAATGCTGTATTGCTGTAACTTCATAATTAAAAATGGAAAGTGGTAATTGTGAAGGAACACGGTGCAGTGGAGTGGAATTATTGAATGACTATAAAACTAAATCTGGTATACGTTTAATGACAATTTTTGAACTTGCTTTCATTTTTAATGCTTTCAATTTAATTTTGTTTCATTTAATTTAAAAGAAGGTTAACGATTTGATGTTCGTGCATAAAACTCATTTTCGGGTCAAGTTAACAAAGTTTTTCCTGCCCTTCGTTAACAAGTTAATATCCCGAGAATCATGGTGCTTCTTAAGAAGACAAGACTTTTTATTTTTATGGATGGATGACATTTTAAATTTTATATTGCTATTCAGGCCACAATATATTTAATTTAACATTTTAAGACTTGTTTTTCAAATTAAAATATGAATGGCATTCGCAATTTAAAAAATGTGAGATAATTAAACTCATTTCCAGCATCATGGAATATAAGTATTGAAGTTGAAGCCTTTCTTGTCTGGAGAAGCCAAATTTTGTGCGCAAGCACATTTCAGATTTGATTTAAGGCTACATATATACATCTGGATACTATGTGCACTGAAAATTTTAATTGCAATTGACAAGTGATGATTTAAAAAAAAATATTGGACGGATTTTCCTGATCCATCTTCAACGAAAATTCTCGATCAAGCAAAATTACCTGGATTTGGAATTTACCACAATCATCTTAAGTGGACATCAGAGTTTGTTTATGTGAACAAAAACAAAACAGAATCTTGTCACCGGAAATAAGTAGCATGGTTTTTATTTATTATTTTGACAAAACTTGACCACAGTTAACAAAACGCAGGTAAAGCTAGTTTTTCGGTTTCGGTAATAATTGATTAAAAGCAGAGTAGGCCGACTGGCTGGCTCCTGTTGAGTGGTAACTGATTATTATGTTAGCAACAATTCAAAACAATTCAGTTTTAGTAAAAAATAGCACGAAACTGCTCATTTGCACATGAAGTATTATCGTTATATCATGTGCCCATGTCAATCATATCATTGTTCAATAGTGCAAAATGTTAAGTTTAGTTTAATGATCTTTACGTTAGGCTTAGGGTTTTATGCAATTTGACTCGTTAAAAACTTTGGACCACCATAGAACAGTATTGTTCCACTATTAATTATTTCATTGTACATTGTCATGTGGTAATTAAAAATTTGATGTTTGTATATGAAATTGATGTATATTTAAATTTATATAATTTTAGATCCAGTGGTATGAAATATCACTATTTTACTTTTGTAGTGTAAAGTAAAACGTATATATAAAGCCATGCATGCGTAAAAAATTCGCATGTTAGCACATTGTCATGTTGTGTCATCATGCATCATGTGAGTTAATGTCATTGTATGATAATTTAATTACACGGATAATTATAGGGGTCTAAAATGTGGCAACATGGAATAAGCATACCACCTGCTAAATTCACGCATATTTCGTGATCATTCCAGTGATCATTATCGTTAGCGCAGTGCACTGGCATTTAATATAATGCTAGAGCACTTGTTGTTTTTGGGTTAATTAATTGATGATCCTACTTTTTACTATTTTTACTACTTTCGTATGATTTTGTACTGCATTTTGGTTAAAATCTTAAGCTCTCACATTCCATTGTTTACTAATACAACTGTTTATCTTTGTGTTTCTCTGCATGGGTGGCTTTAAACAACTTTCCATCATAATTTTACGGAAAATTAATGACTCTATTTCATTTGGAAATTTTTGTTAATTAGCAGAGACAATGATGATAAGGGGAAAGGTTAAAAATGCACTCATGTTTTAAAAATCTGTATCATAAATTATAGGAATAAGTGCATCGTTTGAGATGGAGGACTTTTAATTATTCTAGAATACATTAAGCTTATATTGCATCTAGCACTAGTACATAAATACATACATACATGTTTTATTGTGTGGACTGAACTGAGACTAGGGATATAGGATGAGGACAGATATGTGATGTAACATGTAGCAAGTCATTCGATTCTATGCATTTCTGTAGAATATGTTTTACAGCAATAAAACCACTGAACGTTTTTCCAGTTTGATAAAAATGCATTTCTTTTAAGTATAATATATTGAACGTGATAAGATAAAAATCTGTTTCTTTTATGTGAAAAAAATATCTTGTCCTCCTTTTTTCCTTTTTATCTGGTTTAAAGGCACATTATGTGTATACCATTTTGTGTAGTTTATCCTTAGATGCACTTTCATACAAAAGGTGTTTACTCTTCTACATCATCTTGTATGAAGGTCTGGCAAAGAAATTAGTTTAAATACTAAATATACATATATAGGTGTGCGTGTATGTATCCAATCCAATCATCAAAAATGTACATTATATATTTTTTATGTATTTGAGGGAATTAGACTTAAAAATGATGTGGCTGGGGTTTACAAACTTTTAGATAGACGGCAAAGGTTGTGTGCGTTACTTTTTTTGAATTCATTTCAATTTCCACGTAGAGTATGAGTAATATTCATGTTCACAAGCTGGTTTTATACATTTTTTTTGTAATAAAAATATTCGTGATATTAGGAAACGTTAAACAAAGAAATAAAATTGCTAAATCATGGGAAAGTCGTCTGTGGCCAACGTGCTAAAAAACGAAAAGGTTTTGCGCACAGTTTCCTTAATCGTGCAAGCGGAACTTGAAGATATTAAAGCAAAACTAGCAGAAAAGGAAACCAAACTAAAGTCAGTGGAAGACGAGAATTTGCAACTTGTTATAAAACTTGGAAAATTGCAGTTATCTCTGGAAACGGCGGATGAAGTGCAGAAAAAGTTTAGAGAGGAAATTAAAAGGCTGAGAGATGAGTTGGAGAAAAGTATGCAAATTGTGGAAGAGAAGGAGAACTCATTTAAAACTCTGGAAAAACATTGTTCCCAAGCCATTGGAGATTACACTGCTGAAAGTATGGTGCTGAAGAAAATTGTTGGTGAGAAACAAGTTGAGTTAGATAAATCAAGTAAGAAAATCGTAACACTTGAGAATCGTGTGTTGGAACTAGAAAAATTGTTGGAAACGAAATCTACTGAAAATTTGCGCTTGAAAGAGGAAATTAAAGGGATAAATCGTAAAGAACCGGAAGTTGATTGCCTAAGTGTAAATGGGAATAAGAGATCCAGAAGCATAACGTCAAACAAAGCATTGGTCAGCCCGAATGTCTTATCGAATTCATCCCCACCACCACCACCTGAAGTAAGCGTAAGATTGACACGCTTATCAATGTCACCCAAGTCGATCGTCGACACAACTTCGCAAATTGAAAGGTATTTTCTTTAAATATTTTAATTTAATTCAGATCCTTTTAAATATAATTTCCTTAAATACATACTTCAGTAAAACCATTTAAATTAATTATCCAATTTTTTTTTAAATTTGCAGTTGCAAAAATACAGTCGCAATAACTGCTGGTGACGATGATAATGTTGATGATCACGGACACGCCAAGAAACACGTTTTAGAAAATGGTTCAAAACTTTATTTTTGTAATTGCGGTTTATATTTTAGTTCCCGTTCCAACATAAATAGCCACATTAATCAAAAAGGCTGCATTAGTCGAATTCGCAACAACAGTTCAAGAAAGAATTTTCGAAAAGCACACAAAATTACTTCCCATTTTGGCAGTGGCAGAAAAAAAACTGGAAACCTTTCTTTAGTCTCCAGTAGCCCCTCAAATGCCAACATCAGCAGTTCTTCCAATACCAACGATACTTCTAGATCTAAAGACCAAGAACATTGCTTCCACCAAGTCAACAAGGATATTACTGGAAAAGACGGACGATTTCATTGCACGTGTGGCAAGCATTTTTCCACAAAATCTGTTCTAAGTAACCATATTTTACAAGAAAGTTCTGGAAAACTCTTTTCTTGTGCTTTGTGTAGACAGAAATTTTTCCATCATGGATCATTGAAAAAACATTTGCATAGATTCCACAGGCAGAAAAACTATAACGGTTTCAAATGTAAATGTGGTAAAATGTTTGATAGCTATAATAAAATTATAAGTCATCGAAAGAAAGATCATTAAAAAAATTATGCAAATATTATAATTAAATATTTGCATTTAACAAAAGTTAATTTTAAAATATATATTTGCATGGTAGATAAATCTGGTAGTACATATTTTCAAATTGTTAATTTAATTTAGAGTATATTTTTTTAGCATTTAAATAAAAACTTTAAAATATATATATATATTCATTTGAATGCATTTAATCACTGAGTAAAGTTATTGTAAACCTCTAAACCCATTGAACAAGTCGTTTTAAAATTTAAGCAAATTGGTTGTTTGAAAGTAAAGTATTGTGACTGTATGTAGTCTATTCTATACTCTTCTTGTTGTCTCCTCTGTCCTCTGTAGCCCTGTCGCCTGCAATTTATGTGTTAGAAAAGTTTTATCCGATTATGTTCAATGTTCACACAACCCATCACATCCTTTTATCCCCCTTACGATTATTCCCCGATCCCAACATTTCCAACAACCCAACAATACCAATACTTTATTTTTCATTTCCTATGCATTCTACAACAACTAACATTGAAAGCAGCAACAGAACACAGAATAACCACTATATTCACTCATACACGTTAATTATCTTCAACAATGAACAACGTTTCTTTCTATTCTACCCTTGCATGGTTCAGTTGAGTCGCATCTGGTGTACATCCTCTCAAATCATCATCATCATCAAATCATCATAAAATTCTAAGAAACATTGTTGCCTTGCATTGCATTCTTCCTTACATTTATAATATTCTCTTCGCTTTACAACTTACCACTCTAATACTTTTATTACTTGCAAGTTACATTGCAATGCATTTATTTCCTTTCTACAAACTCTCTACTTTACTTTACCTTTTTCGTTATATTATTTCTTGTTCATATCCAACATTCAACCTACCTGTGTGCAACAATGTACGAAAGGTAAGCAGTAGGCAATCAATAAAGTAGCTTCACTTCTTCTCTCACAAGAAACAAAACTGTTTTGTTTGCCTATTTCCCTTGCCTTTTGCATTGAATACTACATTACTACATTGTATTGAATTAGACCTAAATAACATACTAGTTTGCGTTGGATTGGATATATTATATTATTTTGTTGAGTTGGCATTTGGCATGATCATCATCAGCATCGACATCAAAACTACAGATATTTTGCATTGCATATTA